>PVKP010001691.1:0-139484 GCA_004027715.1 Plecturocebus donacophilus
TTCTATCAAAAAAAAAAAGAAAAAGAAAAAGAAAAAAGACCCATGGGAATAGAAGTAATTTTAAATATTCAAGACACATGAAGTACACAACTATGATTCCATATTGCCGTTTAGTATGCTTTGTATCATAGGATAAAAAGGATGAAAAGTACCCCCCGCTGGAATGTTAAGCTGATACTCAAGATAGCCAAAGTCTCCCAAAATTCAATATCCCACGGTTTTCTGATTATACAAAAAAAAAAAAAAAAAAAAAAAAAAAAAAAAAAAAAAAAAAAAAAAAAAAAAAAAAAAAAAAAAAAAAAAAAAACAGGAAATGATTTTACCTCTTAAAAAATGACACTTACACTTAAAAAATGGGAATAAATGGGATCTCCCCTTTCTTAAAAATGCTTCTAGAACTACTGAAAAAACTTGTATTTACAAAATGGATGATAAAAATATTCCTCTGGATTTACAAGAAGGGAGACAAGAATAACTGATAAGCCATGATATATATTATTAATCAGACTTGGATTCTTTCATTTCACTTCATCAGAGGCTGGACTCTCCTCATCTTTAGTTTCTCTGTTTTCTGCAGGTAAAGTTTTCTGGTTTCTTGGTTAGTCACTTCCCTTTGCTCCCTTTATTTTTTGTTTGCACTTCTTTGTCAGAAGATTTATCCTTTCCTGTGGCCTTTCTTGGCTTCATTTCTACTTTTGCAGGAGCAGGCTTAGCTCACTGATCTCCTCTTGCACTCTTTCTTTATTGCTTTTTCAGCAGAGCTGACCTTCTCTTGATCATCTTGGTAGCAAGGAGGGCTACCTGGATACTGCTGGTCCTCCTGAAACATTTATTTCTTTAAAAAAAAATTTGTAGCTCACATTTCAGTAATTCAAACTTACCTTCTTTTTTGAGTTTTCCTAATTTGTGACATTTTACTACTCTCTGCATCTGTCTGGCTTCACAGTTCCATGAGATAATACCAAAATCTATATTTTCCTGGATTTGTTCCTTGTTTATAAGCTTTCTTTCACTAGCTTAACCATGCCTAAGGCACATCTAATAGCTATATGTATATAATTTAAAAGAACTTGATTAGAAACTGAACTTTGTTTATTTCATTCATATCTATTGTTCATTCATTCGTGCATTAATTAAACTAATGTTTCATTAAGCATCTACCAAATGTCATAAAGTCAACTGAAAAAGCTTACGGGACCAAACACTAATAAAGGTGATAACTGATGCCATAAACTTCTCAACTTTGAGAAAGACCTAAGCTTCTTCAGTTCCATGAGGCTACTGATATGTATTTTAAAATGAAGACATGGCACTTTCTTTTTTTTTTTACATGCTGTCTTGGTTTGGATTGCTATAACAAAATACCATAGACTGGATGATTTAAATAGCAAACATTTATTTCTGACAGTTCTAGAGACTGGAAGTCCAAGATCAAGCTGCCAGCATGGCTGGGTTCTCTATGAGGGTCTTCTTTCTGTTATAGCCTCGCATGGCCTTTCCTTAGTGCATGCACAGAGAGAGAATCATCTTGAGTCTCTTTCTCTTTTTATAAGGGTATTTATCCTACTATATGGGCTCTACCTTCATGGTCCAATCTAACCCTAAGTAATTCCCCAAGGTCTCACTTCCAAATACTATCACATTAGTAGTTAGCATTTCATCATATGAATTTTGGAAAGACATAAACATTCAGTCCATAGCACATAATATTACATTTAACAAACTAACGGTTTTTTACACACATAAATCAATGTGAAACAAGTATTATCTCCAATCAATCATAGTGGAATTTATAAACTATACTAACTCATAGTGTCCTGCAAAGCAGTATGATCCAACAATAGACCCAAGTTAAAAGTTATCTGATAAATGCCCATCTGGTTCCAATCCTGTCAGCCTGTCTCTATTTGTATATGTTTGTTTGGAGACAAGGTCAAATTCTTACATTTGATGGCTTCTGTGACTGCGAGGCCTGGGCCAAATGACTCCAGTTGTTTACCAGCAAATTAGAATAAATTACATATACAGATACCAGACACACAGTTAACTATATACAAATATGATTCAAAGTTTTTATTCATATCCATAAGCAAGTCAAAACCGCTGGTTGTATCAAGTCTGAAGGAAAATGTACATGTATTATTTCTAGTTCTTCTGTTCTAAAATATTCCTGGAGGATCTTTGCTGTCGTTCTTCCAACATTGCCAAAGATTCAAGACCAAGCAAGACCCAGGAAAAGCTCTTGCCTCAGATATGCATGATCCTGAGTTTCAGTAAAACTCAACTAATGTGTCCTGAAGGTTTGGTCCTATCCAAATTCCCCCATTGAAAAGAACACTACAAATACTCTAAGCTAATACACGTCTGATTTATGGTCTTGGGTATCAATTTGCTATTGTGTCCAAATACTGGTGACAAGAAGAATATAATTAAAAAACATTCTTGATTCTTAGTTTGATATAAATTTAAAAGTTAGTAAGTTCTTTCTTTCACATCAACTATTTTTAGACACAGTTGGCAGGCCATATGGATGTATTTCTAGTTCTTTATTTCTAGTAAGGTTTTATCTAAAAAGAAAAACACAGACTAATGTTAATGCTTTCAAATTAGTGCAGATTTCAATGCTAGCCATTTAGATGCTCACAGGATGCTTTCAACACTCTCACTTGCCTACATGGAGAAAATTTTTTTCTCTCCCAGTAACACCTTGGATACACACCTGCCTGTTTAAAAATCAGGCAAACAAAAGAGAAAGTGTTGATGAATTTGGCGCTGTCTAGACAAGTATACTACAGTGCAGTGTTGGGGCAGTGGTTGCCATGGTAATGCACAAATAAGCTTTTACAGCTCTGCTAAATAGCGAGTTGTGGATGCTTCCTTTACAATAGATAATCCCCCACTCCACCCCCTGGCCTTGAAATGGGAATTGCAAAAAACAATCTGACAAACTCTAAGACATGGAACCATGGCATCCAACAATATTTTAGGATGTAAGATGAATGCCATGCTTTAAAGTTCCTTGTCAAAGTAATTCATTTTCTTTGCCATTTGTCAGCAGAGTTACAAGTTCCTCATTATGTAGCAAAGGACCCTGAGCCTAAGAAACAACACTGAGTGAGCAGGAAATTTGGTGTTTCCACTTGCTTCAATAAATGATAGCTTTGGGGTCTTTTTCTCATTATAGTTATGCCTTCCTTCTTTCAACCAATAGTTTTGGATCTCATACTCTTCCCTGGCCCTGGGATAACTCTGCTGTACAAATTTGTATTTGAGATTACCCCTCTCCTCAACAAGCTGATAGTTTTGTAGGTAACACAGAGAAACTGAGTACTACAGGGTAGGTTTGGATAAATGGTACATGTGATAAGCAGGGTGCTTCTGGAACACATAGATATGAACAAAACTCAGTCCTGGAAGGATAGTGAAAGCATCCTGGTAGGCACGGTATCTAATCTGAAGGATATTAGGAGGAATCCCAGCTAAGTGGTGAAAAGCATACCAAGAAGAGGGAACAGCAGATGTAAATCCTCAGAGGCACTAGGGAAAAAACATGGTGTTCCAGTCAGCTGAAGAAATTGAGGGAGGAATGTAGCATGTAATAGGCTGTGTGATGGAGAAGAGTCAAGAGAGTTGAGTCTTCCAAGGTAAGTAGGGTTCTACTTATGAGAGCTTAGCTATGTTTAAAGTTTGGAACTTCATCTTAAAAGCACTAAGGAGCCAATGAAAGCTTAAAGCAGAGGAGTAACTTTTTAGAAAGTTATTTTTAATTTCAGTATGGACAATGAATTGGAAGACAGCAAGATTGGAGGCAGGAAGAAGAGCTACACAGGCTTTTTTAGTCATAACAGCTTGTCAAATTCAAGGGTCGTTTTTGAATTATTGTCTTTTCCATCTGTAGTGAAGACTGCTAGTGGTCCTTTAGCATCATGCTTTCCTTTTTACATATAGTTAGAAGTTGAAATTCATCTGGGCACATAGCTGCCCTGCTGAAATATACATTTTCTAGATTCCCTTGTAGCTAGGTGTGGCCGTGGGATCTAAACTGAAATGATAGATTCAACTCTTAAGGCAAGCCTTTCCCATTTTCCTTTTCTTCCTTCCTGCAGTCTTGAATAAAAATGTATGCAAAAAGAGAAGGAATTACCTTAGACTTTGAGATGGAACCCCAGTGCCAAGGAAGCAGAGCAGTAAGACTACAGGGCCTGAGACTCTGATGACTGTGGAATCACCATATTAGCTCTGAGCCATCCAGCACTGCCATTTTGATTTCTCAGTTAAAGAAGCTAAACTAGTATCCTAATACACTGTCTTTATGTCATTTTACAGTCACTTTTCCCACAAACTCTACTACCTCTTCTTCAGGACAAGTTCCCTGTCTACCTATCTACAGCTTATGATCTACCTCCCCATCCATCCATCCATCCATCCATGTCTTCATCCTTTAGCTACTCTCTATTTAGTAGCTTCCTTGAATTCTCTTTGTCTTTCTCCCATTGTGGGTGTGATTCAAGGCTCTGTTCTTTATGAGACTCATGACTTTATTCAGTACAGCCAGCTTCCAATTTTATATTTTAGCCTGATCTTTATCTAGACTCATTTTCAAATGCCTGCAGCATATTTCCATTTATGTCTCTAACTATCATTTCCAAATCATCTTATCCCAAACAAAGCTTGTCATTTTCTTCCCCTCACCCACAAGATTCCATTTCTTGGGCCTGTCTTTTCTTTCCAAGGCAGTATTATTTTTTTCCTACCTTGTCAGCCCCCAAATCTTATGGTTAACCTTTACTGCTTCCCTGCACTCTTCATCTCTTGTGTCTAACCCATCCCTGTGTCTTACTGCTTTGGTTTGTTTCAAATAACATTTATATTTGTTCTTCCTATTATTATTGCCAGTATTCAATTCAGCCTGTTAGCTGGGTCCCCTTCTTCCATTCTCTTCCTTTGCTACTCTTTTCGAAATATGTAAAGCTGTGACCCATTGCATAAATCACCACTTTTCTTTTTTCCTTCTTCAAGAACTACGAAGGGTGTCTAGGTTTTATCACACCAATTCCCTACAAAAGACTGTAATGCAGTAGAAAGAATGAAGGTTTTAAATTTAAACAGGGTTTGAATTACTAATTCATTAATCACTAGGTGTGTGATCTTTAGCAAATGCTTTACCACTTGAAGCTTAAATAGTCACATGTAAGAAACAGAGATATTAAGAATCACACCTAGAGGTTATTGTTAGGCTCAAAGAAGACATCTTGTGGTGTCTGGCAAAGCCAGTGTCATTTCCCCTCTGGGTCACGATAGTCTAGTACTACTATACTCACCAGGTCTAAGACCTAGTTTCTTCTGCCTCAGGCTGACTGTGCTCAGTTCCACCTCTGTGCCTCTGCCCATACTGAGGCACAGACACGTTTATGATATATGAATTTTCCATAAGATATGTATTTCTTTTCCTTTTTATTCAATAAATGTTTATTAACAGGCTTCTATGTTCAAGGCACTGTTCCCAGCCACTTACTTAAATCCTGCTCATCTTTATGATGCAGTCAAGCTCCATGAAGCCTCCTGCAGATACTCTGGTGTCTACAATAGTAAAATACATATGTTCCACCCCCAAAAAAGGGAAGTGGCTTTCCTAAGATTACCAAAGTCCTTGATAGACATAGATGTGTGTGTGTGTGTGTGTGTGTGTGTGTGTGTGTGTGTACATATACAGAGAAAGAGACAGAGACGGGGAGGGGGAGGGAGGAGACACCATGTTTTCTTCATCCATTCATCTGCTGATAGACACTTAGGTTGATTCCATATCTTGGCTTTTGTGAATATTACTGTAATTAACATGAAAGTGCAGAGAGTAGCCTGTGGTTATCAGAGGCTGGATGGTGGGGAAGTTGGAGATGTTGGTCAAGGGATACAAAATTTCACTTAGGAAGAATCAGGTAAAGGCACCTACTGTGCAACATGGTGACTACAGTTATTAACAATATATTGTATTCTTGAAAAATGTTAAGAGTAAATTTTAAGTGTTCTAATGACAAAAAATGATAACTGTGTGAGGTAATGTATACATTAGCTCATGTTTGCCATTCCATAATGAGCATGTATTTCAAAATATCATGTTGTACATAATAAATATACACACTTTTGTCAACTTAAAATGTTTCAAAAAGAGACAATATCCTGCAAGACATGAATACTACTATGGTTTGAATGTATGTCCCTGCCAAAATTCATATTCAAACTTAATCCCCATTGTGATGGTATTAAGAGGTGGTGCCTTTGGGGAAGTGATTAAGTCATGAGGCTCCACCCTCGTGAGTGGATTAGTGCCTTATAACAGAGCTGGAGGAAATGAGCTTAGGTCCTTTTTGACTTTCCACTTTCCACCATATAAGGAGTTCTAGAGATCACCCTAGGGGATTCAGCTGTCAGCAGTAAGACTTTTTCTCCAAGTGGTGGTGGAAGGCAAGGAAGGAGGAGAAGTGAGGGAGTGTTGTGTGATCTTTCTAGCTTCACGTGTACAGTTTATTTTTTTGTATCTCTTGCTGCTGCATCAAAGCCTCTAAGAGGGCCTCAGAGTTTATCAGTGTTATGCTGCTGCTCTACATTTTCTAGTGTATGTGAGGCTCCCTTCACACTCTGACAAGGGGAGCAGTCTCAAATACTGGCACAGCCTCAAAGCTGAACACAGAGCTTCTCAGATTTATGGTCACCTGTTTATTATGATCATTACTCTTGATAATTTAAATATTCTTCATGTCAAATGAAGAGATATTTGTGAAGTACCTATTATGAGCAAAGCATGCTATTGAGGTTATATTTAAAGCTGGGAGTCCTGGGTTTTAGTTCCAGCCCATCAATGACCTTGGGACCTTAGGAAGGCCATTTCCGTTGGTGGGGGCGGGGGGGACATATGTATTTTACTAGCAAATTGGGAGATAAGTCTTCCTTAGAGTAATACGTTCTATGACTCAATAGAGTGTCACTGTTTTTGGAGTATATAAGCAGGATATTAAAACATTGCAAGTGGACACTGGAACATGGACTCTAGAACTAGATCACTAAGGTTCAAATCTTGGCTCTACCACTTTAGTCACTGTGTGACCTTGATCAAATCCTAAACCTCCCTGTGCCTAGATCCCCTAAAGTAGATTTAGTGAGAGTACCTTCCTTAGAGGTTTGTTGGGAGGATTGAAAGAGCATATCGAAGAACTTCATACAAAGGGGCATGCATGAGAGAACTCCTGGGGTGGGGGAAGCATTCTATATCTTGGTTATGGCAGTGGTAGTGGTAGTCACACTGTTGAATACTCATTAGAACTCATAGAACTATATACCTAGAAAATTAATTTACCATAAAAAACCTGACTTTAAAAATAAAAGTATGATTCCAACTATATAACATTCTGGTAAAGGCAATACTATTACAGACAGCAGAAAGATCAGTGATTGCCAGGGTTTAGGAGGTAGGGAAGCAGGACAAATAGGTGGAACATAAGGACATTTTAAGGCAGTGAAACTATTCTTTATGATATGGCAGTGGTGGACACGTTGTCATTATACATCTGTCAAAACCCATGGAATGTAAAATGCTGAGTGAACTCCAATGTAAACTATAAACTTTAATAATAATGTATAAATATTGGCTCACCAGTTGTAATAAATGTACCACATCAATGCAAGATATTAATAGTAAGGGGAACTTTGGGAGGGGAGAGGGTGGTATATGAGAACGCTTTATGCTTTTCATTTGATTTCTTCATAAATCTAAAACTGTTCTAAAAAATCAACTCAATTACAAAAAATCACAACTACCAGATAAAAGTTTCAAATAGAAAAAAGCACCCAGTAAGTTAGTTAATATTATTACTATTCCTTGCTATTAAAAAACCGAAATTTTTTGTTTGTTTGTTTGTTTTTCGTAAAACATGCTGAGATACCTAGGCTTGGGCTGGATCTCAGGGAGAGTAGTGAAAGAAAATGAAACAAAGGGTGGTTTCTTCCCATACAAACTTCTTAAATACTGATTTATTTTTAAGGTTAATATAAGCTTATAAGTGTCTTACTCTCTGAGCATCTGAGGTCTGAACTGAGCGTGGAAGCTGCTCTTTTCTCCTGAGTTGCTCTTGCTCACCATGATTCAGCCACAGATGCTCTTTCTCATTTCATGATGTGTCTGCTGTTTTACCAAGGAACTGAAGGCATGGAACAGCCAATTAAATATCACATTTTCAGTGCCCTTGGGAAAGCCATACAGGAAACAGACTGTGTTTATATCTCACACCTCTGGGGAGGCTGCACGAGCTGAAAGCAATGTAGGATTTTTCCTTCTCTTTATTCTCAAAGAAGAATAAAAAACAAAATCCAAGCCACCTAGTCACCCAAAACAAACAAGAAAAATGCAGTTTCAAATATAGAAACACTCTCCTTCATGATGAATATGCATGTGGGAGAATTGTCATAAAGTCTGTGAAAAATCTGGCCACAGGGTTTTTAATTTGAGGGGTTCAGCAGCTCTTCATGCTGAAGGTTATTAGAGCACATATCCCAAGTCCACCCAGCCTGGGGCCAACCTCTCCTTGGCTCTGTCAGGGAGCACCCTGTAGGGATTCACATGCTGATGGAGCCCAAGTTGACAAGCTCATAGAGAGGATGTGAGCACTCCCAGGGTGCCAGAAGTTTTGCAGCCCAGGCTGACTGAGATGAGTACTCTTTGTGAGGCTGCAGACATGCTACATAATCTCCCCGAGCCACTGTGAAACATGCAGGTTAGACTAAAAAAATCTCTAGGGTCCCTTCCAGCCCCACCATCCTGTGATTCCAAATTCCTATTCAAGGGTATTCCAGAGCTGAAATCCTATGTGAAAAATAGTTCTAATCAATTAATTAATGTATATGTCTATTTCTCAATTTTTATTTCTTTTTATTGCATAAGTGAAACATAAAAATGAATAAGAAATGAAAATAAAAACTTGACAGATAAGGCCAGAGACCCTCTGATTACCAGCTCCATTACTTTCCCTTCTGTCCTTTCGCAGGAATAACCACTGCTATTATTGTGCATGCATTCTACCAGATCTTTACACACCCATATAGATCTAGAGAAAATAGGTAATATTGTTTTTGGTTTTTACATAAATGATATCATATTAGTTGTTTTACTATTTTTTTAATAGCTATGTACTATTTCATAGAATTAATAAATTATGGTGTATTCATCTACCTCCCTACCGATGGCTATTCCGGTCACTGAATTTTTATTAATATAACAATACAATCAATGCCTCATGGTGAATGATTAGGTACATTTTTCTAAAGTAGACACCAGTAAGTGGAACTGCTGAATTAATTATTTCATTTTAGTAGGTATTAAATTGTTCCAGAAAGTATCTATGCCAAATTTTATACCTATAGAGAATACATTTTCAAAGGGTCGTGTGGAATAATGGTTAAAAGCATAGGATATGGAAACGGACTGCCTACCAACACTTATTGGTCTGGGACTTTGATCAAGATATTTTCTCTGTGCCTGAATTTACATATATAAAATAGAAATAAAATGTTTATACATGATAAGTTATTCTGGAGATTATTAGCACAGTTGTTGGCACATGGTAACTAATCAACGTTAGCTTTAATCACTGTTTTACTAGCTTTAGTTTGAGGAGCTTCAAGCTTTTTAACCAAATGGGTCTGTAATCCCACCTCCCAAATCACTCAGTGAGTCAACATTTTTCCATACCCAGAGGTTAAATGCCTGCTAGGCTCATTTAACTCACACTTCTGTATCTTTCCGTGAAGTGAAGCCAGCAGGGCCCTGACGGACAGCCCGCGGCAGCCTGTTTGTACAACAATCTTTGCTAATGTAAACAGCTAAATGCAAACTGCAACATCTAAGAACCTTCAGGGGATTTGAGGACGTTCTTGGAAGAGGCCGATTTCATTAATATTTAAAAAGCAAAAGACTTCCAACACCGACCATCCTGATCCCACAAGGCCAACCCCTAAGGGGTTGCAGGACCAGGACAAATCACACAGGGCCAACCTCCCCAGTAATATTTTCATGCAGCTGAAATCAGGTGAAAATGCACACCAAAGGCAGTTTGGAGAGGGGAAAAAAGATGAAAGAAAACTATTTGCAGCTGAAAGGATATTTGTAAAGAATGAAGGTCCTGTTTTGTCTACTTTGCTTTGGTGTTACTAGAGAAGACCTGAGCGTGGACAGACCCTGGGTGGGCCAGCTTTGGTTAACTTGCTGGGCACCAGCTGCAGAGGCCTCTCTCCATTTTGTTCCTCCCTCTTTTGCTAGTTGTATACTGGTACACCTGTTACCAAGGCATGGGGAAGCATGGTGCAGGATCTGGGAAGTGTCCACCGAGGATGCTGTCTGCCCACATAGATGCTCATCTCAAAGGGCTACCAAATCTAGCTGCTTTCAAAGGGATTGTAAAAACATGAATCAGATTTTAAGTAAATCTAAAAAAATACTGATGCCTAAAAAGGTTAATGGACTTGCTTAAGGTCATACAGACAGTGTCAGAGCCTCTAAAGGACCCATGGCTTGTTTCATAGCCTAATGCCCTTCCCATATGACATTCACTTTTTAATACACAATAAGCCAACTAAACATAAACCCCATATTCTTATATTGATGCTCCTAAGACAAATTCATTCTCACACATATGCCTTGGACTTTGGTGTTCTGTATAACGTGCTGTGTTGGAAGTAGTATGGTGGGAGATTAAGAGAATAGGTTGAGAGTGTCACCAAATCTCCATGTGAATTCCAGAGCCCATGTTATTAACTAGTCTGCACACTGCCTTTATTAGAAGGAATGCATTCTACCCTTAGCTCAAACTGATCACCTGGGACACTGCCTACTGGTACCCTAAATAATCACCATGTTGACTATATCGGGACATTCAAATTTGCCTATTTTATGATATCAAGACTTTTTTCAACTTGAAAAAAAATCGACTGGTTTGATGACTTGTTTCAAAGTCATTGAAAGAACATTTAAACGTAAATCTTTGTCCTCTTTTCAGATTTCCTTTGACAAAAAGTAAAGTTGTATTGATTGGTTAGTGGCTGGTTGAGTAGTCATACTGTCAAATGCAGTTGTCTGCTCTGTGCTAGAATGCTTTGATGAGTTTGATGCCAGCCCCAGTATGTCTTGATTTTAAGTTGCTTTTGTTTCTGTATGTTTCAGTTTAGCCTTTTTGTAATTTTACCTCAGATTTTTAAGTTTATAGAAACATGCTGGTTAAATATTGTTGCATAATGACAAAACACAGCTGTAAGAGGAAATTTCCCCAGAATCCAAAGTGCTTGTGGTTGATTTACAAATGGAAGTTAGCCTGCAGGTTTCCCTGGAAAGCAGGGCCAGGAGTGCCAAGGGGAAGCGTGGGAGTCTTGGCCTAGTGTTTGCCACCCCACAATGTGGGCCATACCAGCTCTACATCCAGAAGTTTATCTGAGCAGGAAGTAGGTCAGGCCTTGGGACCATGTGCTGCTGCATAGTATGGGCTTTACTGTGAGCACAAGATATGTTTGTTACAGACAAGAGAGCAGAGTCCAAAAGCCAAATGATAGTTCTTCAGCCCACATGATTGTTGTCCTGCCTCTGAACTACCGGCCTTAAAATAGCTTAAGTGTGACATAACTTAAGTATCACATAACTTAGCACTTAGTGAAAAGAATGAAGCATTCTCCATAAATACTCCTGAAATCAAACTCTAGCAGTCTTAAACCTCCTGAGGATATGGATCATATGGTAGTCTCTATCCTACTGTCAGCTGTGTATCGGGGTGATGGCTGTAGAGTAGGTGATTAATAGAAATATTCAACTGATCACTAAATTGTCTTCTTTGGGACACAGAAATTCCATGAATTGAATTCTTCTCACCATACTCTGGAATAGAAGCTCCATGAGTAGACGGCTTTTGTTGGTCTTGTTCACTGTTAGATTCCTAGCTTTTAGAAAAGTGATTACAACACAGTAAGAACATAATAAATATTTGTTAAATGAGAAAATAATTTGATGCATATGCTGTTTTCTATTGTCCTCAGGATGGCAGCAGAGAGAAAATGAGTAGCTGTCTACCTTCCTATAGCACATAAAGGCAATAGGAAGTGACAATAGCCACTGTCCCAAGTGGCTATCCCTTTCAATATACCAAGCCTAGAATCAACTCCAAAGGAGACTTAAAAAAAAATGACCCATTCAGTCCTCTACTATTTGAGTCTACTTTATAACAAACATGCTCACTTTCAGACTGCAATACCTCAATATGAGAAAAAGACAGGGAACGATGGTTCTCTAAGTGAGGTTCCTACAAACAGCATCATCATCATTGTTGGGAACCTGATAGAAATATGCATTTTCCTGCATTACACCAGACCTACTGAGTCCGAAACTCTGCAGGTAGAGCCAGCAGTTGGTGTTTTTACTGGCCTCCCAGGTGATTCTGATGCACACTCAAGTTTGAGAACCACTACCTAGAGATCCATGGCACATGTTTCTACACTCCCCTCCCTCCCCTGCAGTAAGGTTTCTTTCTATTTTATTTCCTTTTACTTTTCTCTCCCTATATGATCTGGTTTTTCCTACATGATCCAGGTCTCTCCTGCCAAGTCCAGAGCATCCACATTAACTGGTCTAGTCTCATCCTATATGTCTTGGAAGCAACTGTGTCCAGCATTTGATGGAAAGGAGTAGGGTAACTCTCATGAAGACATCTAGACAAAAATCTTTAGCAAATGTAAGAATTTAGCCTGTAATCTCAGCACTTTGGGAGTCTGAGGCAGGAGCATCACTTCAGCCCAGGAATTCAAAGTTGCTGTGAGCCATGAGAGCACCACTGCACTCCAGCCTAGGTGACAGATTGAGACCCTGACTTAAAATAATTTGGCAGGTAGTAGGGGCTTTCTTGATCGTAAGGTCTGATTTATTCACTTTAATATATAAGGAAAATGAGTCTTAGACTAAATGTCTTGCCGCAAATCAAAGACTGTTAAAAGGCTAAAACTTGATCTGGCCACTTTTAAACAAGATTCTCCTACCATTATTTAAAATACTCCAAACAACCTTATGAGTATCAACCACCACCAAGACTACACGAAACATTTCTATGGTATAGTAATTCTCACAAAAACCTTCAAATTCATTCCCATTTCCCACCAAGAAAGCAAAGTGAAAGGTAATATATGAATAACCAGCCAAAGAACTAGTGATGAAAAATAAATGAGTCAAGAAAATTCTTTGCCCTTCTATTCCACAGCACTACGCAGTGATAGATCCTGCTGCCCATGTGCCTCTGGTATCCTCTGCCAGCAGTTGACTTACATCATGTGAACTGTTGAGACTGAAGAAAATGGTTAGAGAGGTCATTCCCAGTACTTCAAATTTTAGCTTACACAGCTTGCTCCTTGTCTCTCACCTGCTGAAAAGCCTGTATCTAGGAAGGAGTCATTCTGAACAAAGACTGTTGTCCTTGGCTGCTAGACACTCAGAAAGGGCCTTCGCAGTGTGAAGAAGATATTAGATATCAGTTGTAGCTAGCCAAAAAAATCTCAGGCACAATTTAAATGGGACAACAAAATATCCTTCCACAGAAAGGGAAATGACAAAAAGTTTAGAAAGGCAAACTGCTTTAAGAATGAAATAATTTTGCCAAGGAAATAAGTCAATATTTGAATCTGAGATGAGAGTGTACAAGGGCAGCTGCGTCCCATAGCATCTCCTCTGGCTATTTAGTGTAAATCAGGAAACCAAGGCTGGAAGCTTCTTAGAGCCCAGGAGAGATGAAGGTTGGGAGACAGGTCTTAAAAGGGCAATGCTAATGGGATCTGGAGTCAGGCACAACCTTGTACCCCTCTGGCTCACCCTTTTTCTACCCTACCATACCTGCAGGTATTTATTTTTCCAAAAACTGAAAGAGGTCAAGCCTGGCCATGCTGAAAACAGAATGGTTCCAGGAATCTTGCTGAGAAGTCCAAAAATATCTACCATCCCACAGGGAACTTTATCTGCCCAGTCTTTTTAAATCAGGTCATCCTCCTAACAGTGCCATGGTAATTTTGTTTCTTGGGGGGCAGTAAACATAAACCTAAATTAATTCAAGATCAAATCACAGGCCATGTTGTATATTTTATTAGCATTCTTACTCTCCATCAATTTGATTTTATAGGCTCACCCAAATTTCTTTCAGATTTCAAGTTGGGGCTAATTTTCAGGGCATACAAATACTCTGGAGCCTTACTTATGATTTTCCTATTACATGCAAGTTGCATAATCAAATTGTGAGTGAAAAATGGTGTTGTAATAAAGTCCTTCTAGGACTTCCAGGAATAAACTTTCTTGGATGGGGTCCAGGATGAAATCACCTTAAACTGAACTCAGGGTTTATAGCAACTGTTGCAAGGGACCAGCGTGATTGTGTGTACTTGGGGAGTAGGAGACACTTCTTTTGAGTTCTCTTTCTCCACAAATGACACCACTGTCTCCCTCAGACTACACTGAAAACCTTGGTGCCCCCTTTGATTGTCTCTTCCCATTACTTATAGCCAACATTTCAACAAGACCTGCCATGTGTTTCTTTGAAATATTTCTTCCATTTGTGCCTTCTTCTTCATTGTATTGCACTTTAATCCTAGATCTTATCAGTTAGTGATGACCCACGATCTAGTGATGAGACCCAGGATCTCATTCTTTCTCACTATTCATTCCATTGGTACTTTATCCATTCTAGGAATTTATACTTTAATCCTGAGTGCTGTCAGTCAGTGCTTAGATTACTGCAGAAGTTACCTAGCTGGCCTCCCAGAGTCCACTGTCTCTCTCTCTCTCTCTCTCTCTCTGTCTCTCTCTCTCCTTCAATATGTCATAAACTCAGCTTCCAGCTGATATCCAAAGGAAATTTCTTTGCATCTTTTTCAGAGCAATCCCTAACAATATTCCATATTTCTAACTTTATTTCCTATTTGTCGTCCGACATATAATACACACCATTTTAAAATGGCAACATGAAAACTAGTTGTGTTAGGAGGGGATGGATAATTCACATGAAAATGCTTTATTTATTCAGAAGCCATTATAACAAAGTAAAGAATTTAAGAAATAAATCTTTCAAAAACACTTAAGAAACATTTGTAACTTGCCTTTTATCTAAAATTATGGTTCACGGCTCATGAAAGATTTCAACAATGAATGCTGGAGTGGGGATAAAGATGGTGTTCTGAGAACACAAGACTGTGTCTGCTTCTGCCACAAAGCTTTAGAAATGACCAGGAAAAGAATCTTAAAATTCTAAAAACAAAGAAAAACCAAAAAAGTATAAGGAATCCCTGGAAGAAATAGATGGGAAAGGAATAATGGAGGAAACCACAAGCTAGCATGCTTTTAGAAGTGAATTGCTCTGAAAGTAGGAAGTACCGAAGGCACCAGGAACTCAGAGACTTCAGGTACAGAGATCAGGAAGTGTTTCCTAGAGTACCTGCCATGGGGCGGGTTTGGGTTCTGCTTTGGAAACAGCCAGGTGTGCAGTGACCCCTCCCCTAATTTCTGCCTGGGGCAAGCAGTGGCTGCCCAGGTCTTTGCCCCTAAATTAATGCATGAAATGCTTGGGCCAGAGAGGCAAGATAGTGCCTCTAGTGGCTACTGATATGCCAGGGGAAAGAAGGTGCTAAATGCAAAGAGAAACTGATGCCATGCACCTAGAAGACTCAACAGCATCTTCTCAAGGAAGTCTTCCTCAATCTCCTCAGGGCTAGATAGGCTCCTTTTTTTTTTTCTGTGCTCATTGTACCTTCTACAGATCTCCTTTATATCAGTTATCACTTTGCATTATATTTGATAGCAGAAGCAGCCATAACAAACATTACTGTGTTGTTTTATGATTAGATTTCAGAACTATGAGAATAGAGCAGCTGCTATATTGCTATAGAGAGTAACTTGAAATGCTTTTCATTAGGATGTCTTAGACTTTAGTCTGAGAAACATTTTGCTTTAGATGTAAGAATATGACCAATAACAATAGCTTGGCTAGAGTAGGTATGAAATAAATAATAATCCTAATCATGTTCTCCAGCAAAATTCTAAACATCCCACAAAACTTTGATTAACAATGGAAAGTACCACCCAGATAGTTACTATAGTCCTGACTATGCAATATATGATATAAAGGATATTATATCATTCAAATATCAAGTAAAAATTAAATGAATGAAATGATGCATCTACATATGATGATTTTCTTATTTACCTTTTCAACATAATTACTCCATTTTATGTTCTTCTAAATACTTAGAAAAACTGCTTATTTTAAAGAAATTATGAGTATAATTTAGGGAATATATTTATTTTTTATCAATACAATGTATTAAGTCACATCATACAAGCAAATAATCAATCAGGTACAATTCTTTGTATAAAACCTCCATTGGGAGTAGATTCACTTGGAAATCATGTTTGTCAAGATGTCTACAATTTAGAGAAGAATTAAAACTCCCTCAGTATGCTTACAATGGATTTTGACTCCAGCATTTATTCATGCAAAAACCATGTACATTTCTCCAGTGGTAGGTAGATGGATGGTGCATGCTGGTGCAGAAAACAGACTGTCATTGAACTATTTCCAAAGACATATGTCAGATAGTAGGGAAGCCAGCAAAGTATGTGCACCCACTTCTTTATTCCAGAAAAAGAAGGTGTAACTATTTCTAAAGAATGACAGAGCATAGCAAGGCTTGCAGGGGCAGCTTCAGTCCTGTTGAAGCCGTCCTACAGGACACAGAGCTCTGTCTCTCAAGGCAGCAATATTAGGAGGTCGAGGGATGTATGACTGTTGCAAAACAGTTGGCAACATTCTCGAAAACTTGCCTGCCTGGACCATGCTGTATCTTTTTACACATTTATAAATCTTGTATAAACCATAGTCCAGGAGAACAACTTTATCTGTTTTTCAACTTTTATTATGTAACTCCTGTACAATGCCCTGTGCTATGTTCTGGGAGCACAGCAGTGAATATGACAGGACTTACAATATAGAGCTTCCAATGTACTAAAGAAGACAAGAAAAACTACCCATGGCATTATTATTTGCTTATAATTGTGGTGAGTAAACTAGAAGAGTCAGGTGGGAGCATTTCGTGTTTACAAAACATGAGACAGCCAGTGTAGCTCACCTTATCTAAGAAAGAGGAGGGTGACACAAGAGGTTTGCCGAGGTGAGCAAGAGGTTAGATCAGCTAGGGCACTGAAAGACATAAGAAATACGCTGATACTGCTTCTAAGAGCAACAGCCATTAAAAGCATTTAGTTACCGAATGGTATGATCTGATTTGCAATTTTAAGAGATCACTTTGACTTTAGGGTAAAAACAGATTCAAGAGGAGCAAGAATTAAGCCTAGAGATCAGTTGGAAGTCTGCAGCAGTGTCCAGGTAAAAATGGTAGTGATTAGGCACAGAATAGTGGTAGTAGAGATAGATAAACATGAAAAACATAAGAAAGAATTGAGTTAAAATCAAGATGATTTGGTGATAGGTTAGACATGGAGAATGAGAGAAAAAATGATTTCCTGGTCTCTCTTTGGGTGGTCTTCCATTCACTGAAGTACATGACACTGGGGAGAAAAAAGACTTGAGATCCAATTTGTATGTGCTTTCTGAGAGATACCCATAAATATCCAAATAGAGAGGTTGAGGTTAATAGTTGAATACACAGGGTTGGAAATCAGAAAAGAGATCTGTGCTGAAAATGCCCATTGGGGAATTATCTTCATAAATGGCTAAAGATTTAGGCATATATGAGTTGGCTTCAAGATAATATAAGTAAGAGAAAAGCAGGTCCAGGACCAAGCCTTAAGGAACTTTAAACATTTAAAGTTTAAGGGCAGTATAATAAAACAATAATGAGTCTGAATGGTGGCCAGAGAAATAAGAGAAAAGCTGTGAGAGTGTAGTATCACTGAATCAAAGGAAAGTGAGTACTTTAATAAGCAATCATAATTAATGTCAAGTAGTGATGAGCAGTTGAATAACATAAAGACTTTATTCCAATTATCTGTTATTTCTTTCAAAGATGGCTTACACACATGGCCAGTAAACTAGTGCTGGCTGTTGGCTAGAGACTCAATGGGGCGCTATCACCTGGGATCTCAGTTCTTGTCTCTGTAGGACTGTTTGACATTCCTCAAACCTTGGCAATTAGATCAAACTGCAAGTTTTCCGAGGTATATGGAATCTTTTAATGTCGGGGCCAGAGACTAGCACAGCATTACTACTAGATTCTATTTGTCAAGCACTTATGGAGTTCACAAAGATTCAAGAGAATGAGTCATAGACCACACTTCTTGAAGGAGAACTGTCTAAGAAATCGTGGCATTTCTAATCTACCAAAGACCTCAATACTTGACATGTGCAATTGTATTCATTGCAACATGTTTTATAAGCACAAAAGATTGGATTTAAACTAAACATCCATCACTGGGGGACCTGGATAAGTTAATTAAAATCTATAAGATGAAATACTACATACTCACTACAAAGATGGAAATACTTTTAATGTAATATTGTGGAAATATTACCATGAGATACTATTAAGAAGGCACACACTGCTCTGCTTTTTGCTTTTTTAACTGAATAATATCTCATGGCAATGTATGAATATGAATAAAACAGCTCTAAAACATGCATTTCCAATAGGGAGATATCACCCTCCAGAGGGGCAAAAATTAGTTCTTGGACAAAGGGAGAGTCTTAATCTTTTTGAATATAAAAGACAGATATACATATATTGCAAAAGCCAATAGACAGTATATCTGTGTACTAAAACCGGAGTCGGGGGAAGTAATCTGAAAATAATGTCTTTTTAAAAAGTCTCCTTAGGGTAGTGATAATTTAAAAAAAGTTTGAGTAACACTGCTCTGAAAGGAACAAAGAAATGAGTCCAAATGGTTGCCTGAGAGTGGAAATGGATTATCAGGAAAAAAGAGGAGGGAAAGGAGAATATTCAATGTGTACTTTTATATTTTTTGATATTAGATACATGGAAATATAATATCTATCAAAATTAAAATTAAAAAGTAAAATTTTAAAAGGTTACTGATTTTATTTAATGACATGCTATTATTGAGTAAAAACAGCATATATTACAGTGTATATAAATCTTATGCTTTTAAAAGCCTAGTGTAGGCATGGAAATAATTTTGTTCAGTTATCTTAACTATTCAAAGGAGAAGCTGATAAAGTGACGTTTTCGTGAAATTCTGATTATTATTATTATTGTGTATTCAAAGAAAGCTTTTTAAAAAGACAAGTTATTGTGAGTACTTGCCTCATTCTGAAGGGACAGACAGTATGCTCCTCTCCTAGAGGTGTCAGGACCACTACAGTTCTCCCACTGCTAAAGTGTTCCCCACGTCACACCCCAGCACAGGAGAAGCAAGTATAAGATCCAGAAAGGCGGATGCAACGTGAACAACAAAAGCCCTTAGTAACATCTGATTTGCAAAATTTTTTTCTAAAGTGTATCAATGGTATAGCATACACTACAAGATAACATGACCATCATAAATGCTTAGCAATCCTCTTGCAGTAGGGAGCAACTAAACAAAAAGTAAACCAAATATGTCCTTGTAATCTCTGCTCCTTAACATTGAAAATCCATGGAAGGGGTATAGCTCTTCAACTGCTCAAGTCACCAGAAATGAGCACGATTAGACTTAACTCCAGTATGTAAATGGCAACATGTAACACTGAGAACTAGATCATGTTCTACTGAATCACCTCGCCCAGTGTTGCAAGCAGCAACCCATGGCATAGGCCACATGATGTTGTGATGGCACTATGATTGATAGAGAGTTCCCTGAAAAGATAAAAAAGAGACATGGAAGTAATAAATGGCTTATCAGAGTTCTTATCTTTCTTCAGTAATCCCAACTGATATGGATAAAGCTGAATTCTAATTGCATGGAAATTCCACAAAGAGCCCTATGAGGTAACATATGGATACAAAGCACTGAAAGTAATTTTAGAAGTTCATTAGACCATTCAACCTTTCCCAGACTTACTTCCAGGTCACATCATAAGCAGCTCTGATCAAAACAACATTTTGGAGAAGACTGTAAATATATGTAACTCAGGTCTAGACCATAAACTCTGTTCAACAATGCATAAAAACTACTGCTAAAATACGCTATGGGGACGCATAGCCATTCTGTCAACTTTAGATGCATTCCATTGCCTTAAAATACAGAGCTCTCTTGAGACTTACTCTATGGACACTCAGGTAGGACTTGTTAGAAAGTAGATGATGGTTAACATTTAACAAACCTGTTGCCTTAGCTTGGGCTGTCATAACAAAATACCATAGAATGAGTGGCTTAAACAACAGACATTGATTTTCCCATGGATCTGAAGAATGAAAGTCTGAGAGCAGAGTGCCAGCAAGGTCAGATATGGCAAAGGCTCTCTTCCTGGCTTTGCAGACTTAATCTTCCTGCTGTGTGCTCACATGGCTTTTTCTTCATGCATGCATGGGGAGGACATGCTCTTGTGCTTTCTCTCTCTGACTCTCTCTCTCTCTCTCTCTTTCACTCACTCGCTCTCTTTTCCTATAAGGCCACCAATCCTATTGGATTAGGACCCCGCCCTTATGGTCTCATTTAGCCTTACAAACTCCTAAAAGTCTTATCATCAAATACTGTATGTGATATTGGGAGTTAGTGTTTCAATATGAATTGAGGGTGGGGAGCACAATTCAGTTCATAGCACCTATAAATATAGAACAAGAAATGTTTAAATATCAGCAAGGAAATCTTTGGTTGAATATTAAGAAGATTAAGAATCACATAAGATTTTGAGAAATAGAAGCATTGAATAAGAAAACAAAACAAAATAAAATATGACACCCTTAGCCAATACTGTCTGCTCCCTCTAATGGTAAGTACACATCCTAGCCCTATAACAACAGTATGGGATTTTAGTGTTTTTTTTTTTTTTGAGAAAATTGATGTAAAATTTACAAAACAAAATTAACCATTTTAGTTCAAATTGTACAATTTCATGACATCTAGTTTATTCAAAATGATGTGCAATCATCACCGTTATCTAATTCTAGAACATTTTTATCATTCCAAAAAGAATCCCTATATCTGTGAAGTAGTCACTACCCATCTCCCCTACCCCAAGTCGCTGGTGTTGGTCTTATAAAGTTCAAGGAACAAAGTTATAAAGGTGCTCTCATCATTCTTTTCACTGAGAGAAAAAATGATAGCATTTACAAAGCTACTGGAAACACTAGCTCAAAGACAAACATTGCATCTTTATCTAATTTCATCATGGAAATGACAACTTCATGGAAACATGAAATCAGAGATTATACAGAGGATGTCAGTTTCCAGTGTCTCTCAAAATGTCTTTTACCAAATAACTAAACAAAGTTACAGCTAGCACGTCCTCATACACCCTTCGCAACAGGGAAACAAATAAATTTAATGTTGAAAGAAGTTAGGAAATCCTAAGTTAAACTGTTAACAGATTGCTTTGTTAAGAGCAAAGAAAATGGAGAACACCAGTAGGAAGCTTTTTGTTCTTTGTTTTTCTTATCACTGTAGGATACCAGCTGCAAACTAGTGATTTTTCAGAGCAAATGGACCAAACTCCCAGACTGTTTTTATTTTTCAAAGAAATTGAGCCATAAATTTAATATCTGTAAACATCACACAAAATTATAGATTTCTAGCTTCAGTTAAAAATACTGGGTTAAGTGGCAACATATAGCCATTGATAACAATTAGGTGAAGATGAGAGACAATTGCTGTTTTTAGAAGTCATGCATGTCTGAGTTTACTACAGCACTTAGCTGGTCCATTTTCCTCATCTGTCAGTTGCCTGACCCCTGATGGAACTTGAATTTGCCTCTTCTATTATAGAACTGCCTCTACTGGCAGGTTGCCCAGATACATTCTTTCAATGACACTTCAAACACAAATTCATCTAAATGGAAGACAAATTTGAAGCATCATCCAATTTTTCTTTTAACTGCAATTGTGAATTTTCCATACTCAAAATGAAAGATGAATGCCATTCCTAAGAGTCTAGCAATATGAATGGGAAGTATAGGTTTTTGAATAGTGGCAGGACATAGGCATAGGCAAGGACTTCATGACTAAAACACCAAAAGCAATGGCAATAAAAGCCAAGATAGACAAATGGGATCTAATTAAACTTCAGAGCTTCTGTACAGCAAAAGAAACCATCATTAGAGCTAATTGGCAACCAACAGAATGGGGAAAAACTTTTGCAATCTTTCCATCTGACAAAGGGCTAATATCCAGAATCTACAAGGAACTAAAACAGATATACAAGGAAAAAACAAATAACTCCATTCAAAAGTGGGCAAAAGATATGAACAGACGCTTTTCAAAAGAAGACACATATGAGGCCAACAAACATACGAAAAAATTCTCATCACTGGTCATTAGAGAAATGCAAATCAAAAGCACATTCATATATCATCTCACACCAGTTAGAATGGTGATCATTAAAAAACTGGAGACAACAGATGTTGGAGAGGATGTGGAGAAATAGGAACACTTTTACACTGTTGTTGGGAGTGTAAATTAGTTCAACCATTGTGGAAGACAGTGTGGAGATTTCTCAAGGATCTAGAAACAGAAATTCTATTTGACCCAGCAATCCCATTACTGGGTATATACCCAAAGAACTATAAATTGTTCTACTATTATATAAAGACACATGCACACGTATGTTCACTGCAGCCCTGTGTACAATAGCAAAGACCTGGAACCAACCCAAATGCCCATCAATGATGGACTGGACAAAGAAAATGTGGTACATATACACCATGGAATACTATGCAGCCATAAAAAATGATGAGTTCGTGTCCTTTGTAGGGACATGGATGAATCTGGAAACCATCATTCTCAGCAAACTGACACAAGAACAGAAAGCCAAACACCATATGTTCTCACTCACAGGTGGGTGTTAAATAATGAAAACACATGGACTCAGGGAGAGGAACATCACACACTGGGGGCAGTTGTGGGGGTAGGGGAGAGACAGTGGGGTATGTAGAGGGAGAGGGGATGGGGAGGGATAACATGGGGAGAAATGCCAGATATAGTACACACCGAAAGTAAAATAAATAAATTAAAAATAAAAATAATAATAATCTAATGAGAAATATGTGGGAGCCACAAGGTGGGAATATTTGTCTGTATGCAACTATGAGTCTGTATGCAAGTGTTTATCTCTCTTATACAGATACAGAAGTAGATATAGAATCTCCACACTCACACTAGTTGAGGAGAGATGTATTTCCAACATCAGAGGAAGGAAGTGAAGCCTAGAGGCTCATTCAAAATGCCTCATCTGCTCAGTGGAAGAGTAATACTTAAAATTTCCTTAAGTTCCATTTTTTGAAGTTCGATTCTAATCAACTACATGTATTTGTGACCAATCCATTTAAATAAAAAAGGACTTTCCAAAATTATTTCATTTATTTTTCATCTTCCCTCTAAAACCCACTAGTACAGTTGCTTTTGAATTGATAGTGGTTAATAAAGTTTTAACTACATAGCCCGATCTTATGAGCAGTTGCGTGTTGTGCTATAATGCAGTTGCGTGTTGTGCATTTATAGTTGGGCTATTCTTGGTGTTAGTGTAATACAGGTGATGCAGTATGACGTCATGGCTAACTCAGGCTCTACAGTCAGACAGAACTGGGTTCAAATGCTCATGTGGAGAGAAAGAAAATTGAATCATGAGGATTCTCCTGAGGAGGAGCAATGGATTATTTTGGAAGGCATATATTTTGAAAAGCATCAGGGAATAAAGAAGGACACCCCAAGAGCATGCTCAAAAACAACAGAAGGAGGGAACAAGGAGAGGAATTTGTTTCTTAACTGATGAAAGACTAGGTAAAAAGAGGGACCAGCCTAAAGTTGAGCAAATGCAAGAAATGCCTTGTATGAATGAATTTCTTGATGAAGAAATATGTATCTGCAGCTGAGTCAATGAAGAGCAGAAGAGACATCGTACACATGTTCCCATGTCTGTGAGTTACTTTAAAGGACTTCAGCAGAGATAGTGTAATAATGTGTATATGCTTCCTGGTTTAAACTTCAATTCTACAGGTAGAGTATTGACCTAATAATGCCCTTGCAGGGGTGATCAGTCCCCTTGTACCTACAGTTCTCAATATCTCCACGGACAACTAAGGCTTTTTAGCGTGACATTAATAATTTGCACATCAGGCTGGGTGCAGTGGCTCCTTCCTGTTATCCCAGCACTTTGGGAGGCTAAGGCAAATGGATCACTTGAGTTCAGGAGTTTGAGAAAAGCGTGTCCAACATGGTGAAACTCCATGTTTACTGAAAATATAAAATTAGCCAGGCATGGTGGCACACACCTGTAGTTGCAGCTACTCAGGGGCTGAGGCAGGATAATTGCTTGGGCCCTGGAAGGCAGAGGTTGCAGTGAGCCAAGATTGTGCCACTGCACTCCAGCCTGGGTGAAAGAGCAAGACTTTGACTCAAAACAAACAAACAAACAGAAAAGCACATCAAATGAATTTTCTTGGGTGAAACCAATGGCTTAATTAGCATGATAAATTTTTTAAAAATTGGTTTCACTGGTAAAATAAAAAGTCTTCAATATGTCTGGATTGGTTAAAATATTACATAAATACAAATTATGGATTGTATACCAACACACCAAAAGATATGTTGATGTCCTAACCCCCAGCACATTATTCAAACCTGATTTTGAAGAGATGTAATCTGTTAAGGAAAGGTGGACCATTTCCAGTATGACTGATGTCCTAAAAAGAAAAGAGAGAGACACACAGGAAAAATGCCTCATGAAGACAGAGGCAGAGACTGGAGACATGCAGCTGCAAGCCAAGAGCTGTCAAGGATTGAAAGCCACTACCAGAAGCTGGGAAGAGACACGGAAGAATTCTACCCAGAGTTTCATAGGAAGCATAGCCCTGCTGGCACTTCAATTTCAGACTTCTAGTCTCTAGTCTTCTAGTACAGAGTAAATCTTTAAAAGTACTTTGAAACTAACACAAGGTCTAAAATTCTGGTAAGGTCTATAGCCCAAACCCTTAGGGATAACATTTGTATTAGCAAGGGTTCTCCAGAAAAACAGAACCAATGATGTGTGTGTTTTGTGTGTGTGTGTGTGTAAGGTGTGTTAGGCAACTTCATCATTGTGCAAATACCACAGAGTGTACATACACATGGTATATAGCCTACTACACATGGAGGTTGTATGGTAGAGCCTATTGCTACTAGGCTACAAACCGGTACAGCATGTTACTGCACTGAATTCTGTAGGCAGTCATAGCACAATGATAAGTATTTGTGTGTCTAAACATAGAAGAGGTATGGTAAAGATAAAAGATTTAAAAATTGTCTACCTGTATAGGCACTACCATGAATAGAGCTTGCAGAACCAGAAATTACTCTGGGTGAGTCAGTGAGTGAGTGGTGAGTCAATGTGAAGGTCTAGTACATTATACTACCGTAGACTATACACAGACTACACTAAACTTATTTTGGAAAATGGTTTTCTTTCTTTAATAACACATTAATTGTAGTTTGTTGTAACTTATTTACTTTGTAAAATTAATTTTTTTAACTTTCTGACTCTTGTAAGCTTAAAACACAAATATATTTTACAGTTATATCCTTATTCTATAAGCATTTTTCTGTTTTAAAATATCTTAAAAATAATTTTTTTAAACTTTTTTCTTCAAAAAAGTTTTTTGACATAAACCACACATTAGCCTAGACCTACACGGGGTTAGGCTCATTAAGATGTCACTAGGTGGTATGAATTTTTCAGCTCCGTTATAATCTTATGGCATCACTGTCATATATGCAGTTTGTCACTGACCAAAATGTTGTTATGTGATACAGACTATAGATATGTAGATATATATAAAAATATGAAAATCTCTTTATTTATAGCATAATACTGCAAAATGACATTTCAGTGTATGTATATATATCCTATTGGTTCAATTTATATATATGTGTGTCTACCATATATATATACACATATATATGGTATATATACACAGATTGTATATATGTATGTGTACTACATATATATATATATACACACACACACATATATATGGTACAGATGGTATGGTACATATGATACCATATACATGTATGTACATACACATATAATGGTATATATATATACACACACACACACATACACATGTAATTCAATATGTATATATATCCTCTTGGTTTCATTTATATATATATGTGTGTGTGTACCATCTATATACAAAGATTTTATATATGTATGTGTGTGTGTGTGTGTGTGTGTGTGTGTACCATATATATATATATATATGTGGTACATTATATGGTACTTATTATCTTACTGTTATATAGGCCAGAAGTCCAGTGTGAGTCTCCTTGAGCTAAAATCAGGGTTACCACAAGGTGTGTTCCTCTCTAGAGGATATTCCATTGTCTACTCATGCAAATTGTTGGAATAATTTGGTTAATTTCATTTGTAGGACTGAAGTCTCCAATTTCTTGCTGGCTGTAAACTGAGGGGCTGTTCCCAGTTTCTAGAAGATACCTGCATTCCTTG
The DNA here is from genome assembly GCA_004027715.1 of Plecturocebus donacophilus. NCBI lineage: Eukaryota > Metazoa > Chordata > Mammalia > Primates > Pitheciidae > Plecturocebus > Plecturocebus donacophilus. Next base: position 26,649 of record PVKP010001691.1, read on the forward strand.
GCTCCTGGTCCCTTCTTCCATCTTCAAAGCAAGCAATGACTGGTCAAGTCTTTCTCACATCTCTTCTGACATACTCTTCTGACCTCCTATTCTATTATTAGGGACTCATATGATCAAAATGGGCCTACCCAAATAATCCAGGATAATCTCCCCTTGTTAAGGTTCTTAACCTTAATCACGTATGCAAATCATTTTTGTCATGAAGAGCAATGTATTCACAGGTTGAAGGTATTCCAATGTGGACATTTTTGGAGCCGGTGGGTGTGGGCATTATTCTGCCTACTACAAGGGCTATAGGAGAGACTACAGGCAGAGCACTAGTTACCCCATCAAAGCTTGCATATTCTTCTGGTCTAGACATCTTCTTCCCACTCTCTTCCCATTCCCTCTGAATTTCTTTCTACAAAAAAAGGTAGTCAGAGAGTCTCAGATGGAGATAGAAACAAACAACAGCTTACAGATGAGGTCTCACAATTAGGATGGGTGAGAGTTATTCCGAGTGTTCTCAGGGATGGGAGACAGGGAGAGAAAGATGTTGACGAGAAGAGTTGGGTGCATAATTATCAATTTTCCCCAGAGCTAGTTCTCTGCATAGTTCTCTGGGGAACGCAGTGAACAGGCCCAAGACAGGACATGTTCATTTCCATATATTTGTTAAAATATAAGCCATGTGTTTTAAAACTCTCCATATATTATTCTCTGTATCAGTCCAGACGTTAAAATGAATCACTTGTATTAACACTCTATGTTTGGTCTATGATAAAATTAAACACTGAATCTGGAAAAAACTAAAAACAATTAATTTATGAGTTCAAATGAAAAAGTATAAACTTTTTCAATTATCAAGATGAATATGCTTTGATTCCTAAATGACTTTTTCTCTATTCAATAACTTGCTCCTAAGAAGACAGTTTTCCATTAGAGTTGTTCCTTGCTTTGTGGATATCATAATGGGCCCACTATTATGAAACCCTGTCTATGAAAAAATTGGTAGAATTTAACAGGCTTTTTCTAGATTGGCTTGCTGGGACTGGCATCAGGAGAATTAGGCTAAGGTGCCTAATTCTTTGACTAAAGACAGGAATTGCCTTTGGTGGCATAAATCTTTGGAGGAAACTTTCGAAGGACTGCTTGGGGCTTGGGAAGAGGGAAGAGAGATACTTGTCCTTCCAAATAATCAGTTCTGAGAGTGAAACATGACTAGTTGTTCTCTTATAACCCATTTTTAGGCTTTTTCGGTGTTACCTTGCTTCAGGCCACCTGTCACAGAGTAAGTGCCTCAAAGACTCTGCTCTCTTCTATACTCCCCATTGTTAAGTGAACTAAATAGGATGATTCAGATAGACGTGGAACACCAGATCTTACACAATTATGTCCCTCTACTCTTGAGTTGACTAGGATATCTGAAATCACATTACAAAGAATTGTATTTTGGACTCCAAACTGTTAAAATGCAAATATCACAGATTAAGAAAAACAATTAACCTTTCCCAGTCACTCATCTCTTGAACAAGATAATTATTTTATCAGAACTTTTCCAAAGAATATATTTTTATAAAAAGGATCTTGGAGAAAGAGTAAAAATGGAGGTGAGTAGTGAAATCAGAAATAACAAGGAAAATGTGTATTTACCAAAATTTTGCCAAGAGAGAATTTTTTCCCTTATTTTGTGACTTTCTTTACTATAAAGCTTCTTTGTATTTATCTTTCTAAACATCCCCTTAGCTATTAAGTTTTAAAGTAATAAATACCCTAAAAACATATTTTAATAATAGGCTTCTAAGACAAATAGAAAAAGAGAAAGAAAATGCTGAAACTGGACCCCTTCCTGACACCTTACACTAAAATTAACTCCAGATAGATTAAAGACTTAAACATAAGACCTAACACCGTAAAAACCCTAGAAGAAAATCTAGGCAAAACAATTCAGGATATAGGCATAGGCAAGGACGTCATGACTAAAACACCAAAAGCAATGACAAGAAAAGCCAAAATAGACAAATGGAACCTAATCAAACTCCGCAGCTTCTGCACAGCAAAAGAAACAGTCATTAGAATGAATCAGCAACCAACAGAATGGGAAAAAGTTTTGCAATCTGCCAATCTGACAAAGGGCTAATATCCAGCATCTACAAAGAACTAAAACAGATTTACAAGAAAAAGCAAACAAGCCCATTCAAAAGTAAGCGAAGGATATGAACAGACACTTTACAAAAGAAGATATATATGAGACCAAAAAACATGAAAAATTGCTCATCATCACTGGTCATTAGAGAAATGCAAATCAAAACCACATTGAGATAACATCTCATGCCAGGTAGAATGGTGATCATTAAAAAATCTGGAGACAACAGATGCTGGAGAGGATGTGGAGAAATAGGAACACTTTTACACTATTGGTGGGAGTGTAAACTAGTTCAACCATTGTGGAAGACAGTGCGGCGATTCCTCAAGGACCTAGAAATAGAAATTTCATTTGACCCAGCAATCCCATTACTGGGTATATATCCAAAGGATTATAAATCGTTCTATTATAAGGACACATGCACACGAATGTTCATTGCAACACTGTTTACAATAGCAAAGACCTGGAACTAACACAAATGCCCATCGATGATAGACTGGACAGGGCAAATGTGGCACATATACACCATGGAATACTATGCAGCCATAAAAAATGATGAGTTCGTGTCCTTTGTAGGGACATGGATGAACCTGGACACCATCATTCTCAGCAAACTGACACAAGAACAGAAAATCAAACATCGCATGTTCTCACTCATAGGTGAGTGTTGAACAATGAGAACACATGGACACAGGGAGGGGAGCATCACACACTGAGGTCTGTCGGGGGGAAATGTGGGAGGGAAAGCAGGGGGTGGGGAGTTGGGGAGGGATAACATGGGGAGAATTGCCAGATATAGGTGGTGGGGAGGAAGGCAGCAAACCACACTGCCATGTGTGTACCTATGCAACAATCTTGCATGTTCTTCACATGTACCCCAAAACCTAAAATGCAATAAAAAAAATAAAATAAACATACAAAAGTTAACTTAAAAAAAAAAAAAAGAAAATGCTTTCCACCTGATCTGGAGCTGTCATTTAATCAAAAAAAAGAAAAAAATAACCCTCTCATTACATTTTTGCTGAGATAATCACTTTCTAGAACTGTATTAGGAAGAAAAAATTTGGATAACATAGAAAGCTATTGTGGTTTTCACCACTCAGAATATCACACAACAATTTATGTAATAGCTCTCAGACACAGAGCTCTGCCAGATAAAATTCCTTAGAACACCAGAAGTTTACTCCCTCTTTCCCACTATATCTCATTACATTACAGATAAAACAGTACTACAATTTTTAAACGTTATTCAAAAACAATCATGCGAACCTAGCTCAACCTTTGATACATTCTGCTTAACTCTCATTACCCTTCTTACTAGTAAAAGTAATTTTAAATTGGTAGCAGGAATTTCACCTCATGGTGGTGAAGCAGTCTTGTTGTCTGGGATGACACCTGAGGTTTGTTGTTTAATGGCCACAGAGATCAAGGATGCAGACACACAAGGAATGAGGTTAAGAGTGGAAATTCAATAGGCATAAAAAGAGAATAGCTCCCTGCTGCAGAGAAGGGTCCTGGAAAAATGGGTCGCCAGTGAAATGCAGGGGGTTTTATAGAGGAGCTGGGGGGGAAGTGGTGTCTGATCTACAGAGGACACAGAAAACTGGTTAAGGCCAGTTGTGCCATTTGCATAGGGTGCAAATCTCTGGCAGTGCATACCCCAATCTTTAATTATGCAGGCGGAATTTCAGTCTGAGCAATGCCATGTTGCCCATTTCTTTCTTATTGTCCATGGTGGACATACCTGGCTCCCAGGTGGCCCTTTTCCATTGGTACAGCTGCTGGCCTTCCCCCATGCAAGCTTCTAGCTTCCTTAACTATGTTTGCAGCTCGATTTTTCAGGCTGCTTTTGGTAAAAAAATATAATAATTTCTAGAGCTGCTTTTTGTTACAAGGGAGGTTCTGGTGAGGACTCGTTTGTCCTCACTATCTGCCTAAGTAATTTCTTTCTGTCTCCTGTATCACCGGTTTTCTTGGTTTCACAGCCCAACTTCATTGGCCATGAGTGATGGGACTCAGAGGGAAGAATAAAGCCTGGGTACCAGCTGATCAACTCTCTTCCTTTGGAGCAGAATCCCAAAGCACTTCAGAGGGCAAGCCACTGGTCTCCAATGAAACACAATTCCCACAGACAGTCACAGGAATGGGATTTGGAATTCTTGAACTGTGTGCACTGCATTCTTCAACCTCACAAAACAAAACAAAAGAAAATGCAATCTGCCAATGTGAGGAAAGACCATCATCATTTTCCTATTTAAAAGTTGTGAGGATGAGGCGCAAAACACAACACAGACCCTTCTGTTTGATTATTCATATCCATAACGTTAATCTAATTTTTTCATTGTTTGTTTATTTATCATGTAGTACTTACTTTCTGCCAAGCACTAGTCTTAAGTGTTTTATAAATACCAACTTAGCTAATCTTAATAAGAATCCTGTGAAGAAGGAATTATTACTAAATATATTATATAAATGAAGAAATTGAGGCACAGAAAAGTAAAATAACTTATCCAAAGTCACAAATTGCTAAGTGATAGAACCAGAATGTAAACCCAGGCAGACTGTGCTCTTGATCACTAGACTAAGTTGCTTCTCATTCTCTAATAATAAAATAATAACATACTTTGTATGACTTAACATTTCAGTACTGAAATCACCTTCTTTTTCAAAACCTGCTTTTACTCTGATATTACTGATTCTGGTTACTGGTATAACAAATCTAACGAGTTACCTAAGCCAAATATTCTCATCTTAACTCCTTAAAGCTAACCTGTCACTAGAACATATCAATACTATTTCCGATATATCGCTCAGTTTTTTCTTTCATTCTTGATTGCTGCTGCTATGGCCCTGTTATCCCCTTGTCTCCTGCAATAAATTGTATCCATGATTGCACTATCGCTTCTTTTAAATCCTTTGTTCATTCTTTCTCCAATCATTCTAAACCACAATCTATAATCATGTTTTCACCCTCTATACCTGTGATTCTTGAGGTGTTTCTCCATGGATCACAAACATCAGATTCACTCTAAGGATCTTCAAAAAACAGAGATTTGATTTGCTTGCTCTTTAGAAACAAACTTTAAGCAAGGAGACTGAGAGTTGGTTGTGTTAGTTAATCTGCTTTTGTAACCATGTGACAGAAAACAACGTGAACTGGGTAAATGGAAAGGAAAATCTTATTTGCGATAATACTAGAGTATTTTACAAAACTCAGCCTTAAAGATGCAGCTGGACATGCAACAATTTGAACACTGCTTGGAATCTTCCATTCCTCAGCTTTATTCCATTTATCATTCTTGCTACATATGATCAAAAACGTAGTTAATATAACTCTTATGTTTTAGGTTTTACAGTTGAAGACTCTAAAGAGGCCCTTACTGAATTCTCAGAGAAGAAGCTCAGACCAACTTGAGTTGGGTGTTCCCTTTCACCAACCAGTGTTACCAGGGACCACAAACAGAGCCACACTGGAGCATGGCATCCCCAGATACAGCTATGTGAAAGAGAGGGACAAGTGAGAGGACAATGCCTTAGGCATCCACCACAGACAATCACCTGATTGATACTGAAGCAAGGAAGACAGTTTAAATTGTGGGTAACTCAGGTTAGAGATATGTAACTGGACCATTGAACAGGAAGACAGACCAGAACTAGACCAGAGACAGTGCCAAAATCCCCCCGACGAAGGCCTTTACCAATACCCAAGAAGAAATGACCATTAAACCCAAGCTTAGCTGTATATTATCATTTGCTGTTATGGCTGCTAAAATTAAATATGAATATAACAGATGTACTAGTTCATTCTCACATTCCTATAAAGAACTGCCCAAGACTGGGTAATTCATGAAGAATAGAGGTTTAATTGACTCACAGTTCTGCGTGGCTGGGAAGGCCTCAGGAAACTTATAATCATGGCTGAAGGGAAAGAGGCACATCTTACATAGTGGCAGGCGAGGGAGAGCAAGAGTGTGAAGGAGGAACTGTCATGCACTTATAAAACCATCAGGTCTCATGAAAACTCACTCAGTATCACAAGAACAGCATGCGGGACACAGAACGATTCAATCACCTCCCACCAGGTTTCTCCCTTGACATGTGGGGACTATGGGGATTACAATTCAAGACGAAATTTGGGTGGGGAACAATGCCTAACCATATCGCTAGATAGGAAGTTTGTTTCGCTCTCTTAAAAGCCTGGCTATAGTGAAATTGGTAAGAGGTTGACAGTCAGATAGGCCTGTCCCCCACCCCTCTGCCACTTGAGCACTTCTCCCATCCGTGGGCTCTGTAACCATGTGAGGGCTCTGACCCTCTCCAAGCTTCAGATGCTCACATGCTTTTCTTGATCATGGCACTCCATTCATGTATTTCATGTTATTTAGCCTAGGTTTTAATTATTCATTCAGCAAATACTCCTTCAACCCCTACTATGTACCAGACACTGTTTGAAATAGTTTTGATGTTTTGTCCCCTCCAAGCCTCATGTTGAAATGTGATCACCAATGTTGGAAGTGAAGCTTAATGGGAGATTCTGAATTATGGGGGTAAATTCTCTCATGAATGGCTTGGCACCCTCCCCATGATAATGGGTTCACTTGAAAACTGGTTGTTTAAAAAGCCTAGCAACCACCCTTGCTCTCACTCCACCTCTTGCTCCCTTCTCTTGCCATGTGACATACTGGCGCCCCCTTTTGCTAACTGCCGTGAGTCTGAGCTTTCTGTGGCCTCACCAAGAATGAAGTAGATGCTAGTGCCATGCTTCTACAGCATGCAGAACCATGAGCCAAATACATCTATTTTCTTTATAGGTTACCAACTCTCAAGTATTTCTTTATAGCAACCAAAATGGACTAACACAGTTCTAGGAACGTCAGATAGACCACTGAGAAAAATAAAGATCCCTTCCCTTGTGAAGCTTGCATCCTAATGGAGAAAATAGTTTAACAAAATAAATAGGCAAAATTGTAATATGTTAAGTGCTCAATGATAAGGATAAATTCAAAGCACAGAAAGGGTGGCATTATTTGAAAACATTTATCAGTATACTACTGCCTGTCATGTCTTCTAGACTAAAAATGTCTTAAGTACAGGTACAGTTTATTACCACCATATACTCAGTGCCTAATCCCAAGTAGGAGATGCTAAATGAATCTTCGTTGGTGCTTATATTAGTCTGCTTAGGCTGCCATAAACATATACCATAGACTGGACAACTTAATACAAATTTATTTTCTTATAGCTCTGGAGGCTGGAAGACCTAGATTAGGGTGTCAGCATAGTTGAGTTTTGGTGAGAGTTCCTTCCTGACTTGCAAAAAGCCAACATTTTTTGTATTCCCATATGGCAGGAAGAGAAAGAAAGAGATAGAGACAGAGAGAGAAAGAGAGAAAGAAAGAAAGAAAAAGTGAAAACACTCTGGTGTCTTTTCTTGCAAGGGAATTAATCTTATCATGAGGGCCCCATACTCACCTAACCCTAATTAACTCCCAAAGGTCAGTTTCCAAATATCATCACCTTAGGGGTTGGGGCCTCAACATATGAATTTGGGGGATATAAACATTCAGTTCATAACAGTGGTCAAAATTAATATTTATTTCCTTAAGTAGGGAAACCTGAACACACTGGATGCAAAATTTGCGGCATGAAAGCTTGAGCCAGGTTGCCTAGGTTTGAATTTCATCATCTACCATTTATTACCTGTGAGACACCAGGCAGATTGTGTTTACCTCCTTCTGTTTCTCTTTCCTCATCTGTAAAATGGGCACCTACTTCATTGGGTTATGAGGATTAAACATGTTAATACCTGCCACAAAACTCCATACATGATTATTTTTAAATAAAAAGTATCTAAGTGGATAGACTACGTATATTCATTTTCTAGAGCTCTCCTAAGAAATACCACAGACCAGGTAGCTTAAACAGTAGAAATATGTTTTCTCATGATTCAGGGCACCAGAAGTATAAGATCAAACACGTCAGCTGGTGTGGTTTCTTTCGAGGCCTCTTTCCTTGGCTTGCAGATTGCATAGCTACTTCTCACTGAGTTCTTGCATGGTTGTCCTTCTGTCTGTGCATTTTTCTGGTTTCTTTCCTTATGTGTCCAAATATTCTCTCTTTATAAGAACATCAGTCATATTGGATTAGGGATCATCATCAAGACTTCAACTTAATCCTTTAAGAACATCTCCAATTGTGGCCACATTCTAAGGTACTAGGGTTAGGACTTAACATATGAATGGATAACCGAGGTGCACACAATTTAGTGCATAACACTAGGAACATAAGCTTTTTTATTTTCTTTTTTTGAGACAGGGTCTCACTCTATTACCCAGGCTGGAGTGCAGTGCCATGCGTGATCATGGCTCATTGCAGCCTCAACATCCCTGGCTCAAGTGATCCATGCCTCACCCTCCCAAACAGCTGGGATTACAGGTGCATGCCACTACACCCAGCTATTTATTACACTTTTTATAGATATGAGGTTTCACTATGTTGCCCAGGCTCGTCTTGAGCTCTTGGGTTCCAGCAATCTTCCTTCCTTGGCCTCTCAAAGTGCTGAGATTACAGGTGTGAATGACCATGCCCAGTGTACATAAACCTTTTCAACCCTCAGATACATTATTTTCTGTGGTTTCTATAGCAACTTTCTAATGTGGCAGGATGACTTGTATTACTATTATCCTCAGTGCACAGATTTGAAGACTGAGGTTGGGTAAGGGTATTTCCAGGCAATTTTTAAAAAAGAAAACTGAGGTTAACCATATGCAGAATTGTGATTTCAAATAAAGTACTGTATCCCCAAGATCACAATACCTCTACATGCTGTCACTTCCATGACTCTCAGTGATATACTGTTATGAGCTGCTGAGGTCCATTTAGGGAAGGCAGAGTGTCCTGTACAGGACAGATGCCCTGCACAATGCAGAGTAGTAGCCTATTATTTGGACACTTCAATGACTATAAAGAATGGAAAAGAGGAAGTTACGTATCTTAAAATACAGCTGAATGTGCTGGCATCTGGGATTTGCTTGGCTATTTTTCACTGAAACTGTTTATATCTAAATGAAGACATCCCTGACAGGTTTTACCCAGAAAACTCTAATTTTAAAAAGTGCTGATATGTCCATGGGCACTGCTGTTGAGATGTAGACATACTTGATAGCAACACATTCACCTTTTTATAAAGTTCTACTTCAACTTTACCCAAGTACAAATTGGATAAAGCCCTCCCACAGCCAACTAGTTGACTGGCCCAGAAAACACAATTCTGATTACTTCATAGCAGTATTCCCAGAGGTAGCTTATTAGAGCAATTACAAAATCTTCTGAAATTGAAGGAAAAGTCTTGTCAAATAAATTACTAAAATGATTGTACTTTACAAGACTTATGTGGAACAGTTTGTTGTAGTATTGAAGGAAAGCAATAACCATAGAATGGGATCCTGATGGCTATAGGCCTGAGGTGAGGGTCAGCTAAGGTAACGGTCCTTTGGGTCTAGAAATGCTATCAAGCTTTTAGGTTGGAAGACAGTTTCTTATCTTTTAAATTAGAAGCATTAATTGTTGTCAATAATTATCTTTAGTTAGATGCAATCTTTTATTTTAGTCTATGCATTAGTCTGTTCTCACACTGCTATGAGGAGATACCCAAGACTGGATAGTTTATAAAGGATAGAGGTTTAATTGACTCACAGTTCCAGATTGCTGGGGAGGTCTCATGATACTTACAATCATCGTGGGAGGCAACAGGGAAGCAAGGCACCTTCTTCATGGGGTGGCAGGAAAGAGTAAGTGCCAAGCAAAGGGGAAAGCCCCTTATAAAATCATTAGATCACATGAGAACTCACTCACTATGACCAGAACAGCATGGGGAAAACTGCCCCCATGATTCAATTACCTTCACCTGGTCTCACTCTGAATGTGGGGATTATGGGGATTACAACATAAGGTAAGATTGGGTGGGGACACAGAGCCAAACCCTATCAGTCTATGTCCCACTTATTAGGGAAACTTATTAGTGAAACTCATGTTTCAATGAAAAGTGAACAACCTATTGTACGTAGTGTAGCATTGATAGCAAAGCCTTTTCCATGCTCTCTCTCCTACTTCTCCCCGTTCTTTACCCCAAATTAACATAATGCACGGAAAAAGAGATGGATTGAGCTCCATTTCAAATGTTGGACTAAGCACACAGACTTGCCTTCAGTCTTTCTCAAGACCTCACTGAAATAAAAATATAGTAATATAAAATGAGCAAATATGTAACTGCAAAGAGAACAAGAGTGGGTAGTGATCATCAGTGGATTGATAGATTTCCATAAATATGTAAAAGACAGAAAATGAAATGATGTATGTGGTCTATGCCACAGCAATCACTCCTGAAATGCATGTCAGAGAAATTCTCACTTAGGCTGTAGGAGCATGTACACAGATGGTCATTGTATTACACTGTTCTTGTACTACTATAAAGAAATACCAGAGACTGGGTAATTTTTAAGAAAAGAATAAATGACTCAAGGTTCTGCAGGCTGTACAGGAAGCATAATGCTGATGTCTGCTTCTAGGGAGGCCCCAGGAAGCTTACAGTCATGACAGAAGGCAAAGGGGGGGAACCAGGAGTTTCACATGGTGGAAGCAGGGGCAAGAGAAAGTGAGGGAAGATGCCACGCACTTTTAAACAATCAGATCTCATGAGAACTCACTCACTATACCAAAGACATTACCAAGAAGATGGCACTAAACCACTCATGAGACATACACCCCCATGATCCAATCGCCTTTCACCAGGCCTCACCTCCAACATTGGGGATTACATATCGACATGAGATTTGGAAGGGACAAATATCCAAGCTACATCATCCTGCCCTTACTGCCCCTAAAATTTCATGTCCTTTTCACTTGCAAAATACAATCATCCCTTCTCAGTAGTACCCTAAAGTCTTAACTCATTTCAGCATTAACTCAAAAGTCCCAAGTCTCATCTGGAGATTACTTCCTTCTGCTTATGAGTCTATAAATTCAGAACAAGTTATTTACTTTCAAAATGCAATGGGGGTACAATCACTGGTAAGCATTCCCATTCCCAAAGGAATAAGTCAGCCAAAAGAAAGGGGCTACAGGCCCTAGGCAAGTTCAAAACACAGCAGGACAGTCATTAAATCTTAAAGATCCAAAACAATCTCCTTTCATTCCATATCTCACAACCAGGGCACAATGTTGTAAGGGGTAAATTTTCAAGGCCTTGGGCAGCTCTGCCTCTATGGCTTCTTTGCAGTGTTCAGCACTTGCAGCTACTTTCACAGGTTGTAGTTGAATGCCTTCAGCTTATCTATGCACAGGGTACATGCTGCCAGTGGTTCTACCATTCTGGGGTCTAGAGAGTGGTGGCCCTCTTCTCATAACTCCACTAGGCAGTTCGCTATAGGAGACTGTGTGTGTTGCCTCCAAACCCACATTTCCCCTATGCACTGCCCTAATAGAGGGTCTCTGGTAGCTCCATCTATATAGCAGGATTCTGCCTTGGCACCAGGCTTTTCAATACATTCTTTAAAATCTGGGCCGAGGCTTCCAAGCCTCAACTGTTATACTCTGTGCCCTCACAGGCTTAACACTACATGGAAGTTGCCAACATTTATGGCTTGCACCATCTGAAACAGTGGCCTGAGCTGTACCTAGGTCCCTTTGAGCCAAGGCTGGAGAAGGAGTGGCTGGGACGTGGGGAACAGTGTCACAGACTGTGTAAGGCAGCAGGGTCTTGGGCCTGATCCATGAAACCATTCTTCCCTGCCAGGTCTCCAGATATGTGATGAGAGGGGCTGCCGTAAAGGTCTCTGCAATGCCTTGGAGGACTTTTTCCCATTGTCTTGGCTACCAGCACTTCTCTCCTTTCTAGTTGTACAAATTTCTCTAGCAAGTGGTTGCTCATCAGCCTGTATGAATTCTTCTGAAAATGGGCTTTTCTTTTCTCTCACATGGCCAGTTTGCAAGTTTTCCAAATCTTTATGCTCTGCTTCCCCTTTAAATATAAGTTCCAATCCTAGGTCATTCCTTTGCTCAGATATCTGAGCACAGACTATTAGAAGCAGACTTGCCATGTCTAGAACACTTTGCTGCTTAGAAATTTCTTCTACCACATACTTAAACTATGACTCTTAAGTTCAAATTCTACAACTATCTAGGGCAGAGACACAATACAGCCAAGTTCTTTGCTAAGGCATAATACCCATGACCTTTGCTCCACTTGCAAATAAGTGTCTTATTTCCATCTGAGATTTCACCAGCCTGGGTTTCACTGTCTGTATCACTATGAGCATTTTAGATACAATCATTTAATCAGTCTTTAAAAAGTTTCAAATGTCTCCTCATTTTCCTGTCTTCTTCTGAGTCTTGAAAACTCTTCCAAACTCTACCCATTACCCAGTTCCATTCCAAACTCACTTCCATATTTTCAGGTATCTTTATAGCAATGCCCCACTCCTCAGTACCAATTTTCTGTATTAAGATATTCTTGCATTGCTATAAAGAAATACCTTAGATTGGTTAATTTATAAGAAAAGATATTTAATTGACTTATGGTTCTACAGGCTGTATGGAAAGCATAATGCCAGTATCTGCTTCTGAGGAGGCCTCAGGAAGCTTACAATTAAGTCAGAAGGCAAAGGAGGAGTAGGCATCTAACATAGTGGGAGCAGAAGCAAGGCGGGAGAGGTGCCACATTCTTCTGAACAACCAGATCTAGCAAGAATTCACTCAGTATCATGAGGACAGCACCAAGGGGATGGTGCTAAAGCATTCATGGGAAATATGCCATCATGATTCAATCACCTCCCAGCAAGCCCCACTTCCAACATTGAGGATTAAATTTCAACATGAGATTCTGGTGGAGACAAATATCCAAACGATGTCAGTCATTATGACAGTAAGGAACCAGAAGAAACTTAGCAGAATGGATAATTAGAGGACTGAACTCATTCTATGAGATACTAGAAAGCAGTAAGTAGAAAAGTGAGGAACAAAATAAGTAAATATTTAATGAGAAAAGTAGAAATGGTATGAAAAATCAGACTCTCCCTCATGTAAAGACTCTAACACAAAATAGTGCATACTATAAAAGACTACCTATATCCTTTAAGGACATATCAGTACATTACTCTGGGTACCTGTGAGGGGGAGGCAGACAGAAAGAAATGAGAATGGGGCTGGAGAAGAAGAGAAACAAAGCAAACAATAGAGGGCACCTACCTAAATTGCTGAAAGCAATGTGCTCTACTCATCTGGGGTTCTGTAGAAAAATAAATAAATGAAAAATGGGTAACAGGAAAGGAAAAGCCCTTTCCAGAATGTGCTAAAAAAGGTAAAGTTAGAAATAAAGGGACGTTATGATACACTGAAAAAGTTTAACTTTTTCTCTCTTTTTTTTTCAGAAAAAAGGGAGTGAACGCTTGAAGAAAATGTAGCTTAAAACTTTGGCATGCAGCTTGCCTACAATCTAATATAATCAAAAGTGTGCCTTTCTCTTCTGTATCTATTAACAAAACCACCCAGAAAACATGAGGAGAGGCTCTGGAGACTGAGTGCCACAGGGCAGCCATTCAAGACACTGGTTTGTGCTTCCAAAATCCCTATGGAAATTTGGGTTTCATAGGATCTGAGGGTTAGTGGATCTTTTATTAACAAAAGCCAAGCCCACCAGCAATATGAACCTTCTACTATGTGAAAGGAAAATACTGATTAACCAAACCAAGCATTAAACTAGAGAAAATCTAGAACTCCAGTGGAAAAACAACTTTATTGATTCACCATGTTTGCCACTGACATACCCACAGCAGGTCTCATGATATTACACAGGAAGTCCAGCTCAGGCAGAAAAGTTTGCTTTGTTGTACGACAGTTGTAGCCAGATTTCCCTGTCTAGATGAAGATACCATTCAAATCCCAGAAAAACAAAACAAAGGATAAAAATCCCAGCAGCTGCAAATAATTTCTGTCCAGTCATCAGGATGGCCTTTTGCTTTTACTACAATTACTATACAAAAAGTTCAGCACTCAATAGGGAAATAACACAAAAATATTAACTTGGGCAATACTCAGACAATTGGTAGATTCTATGTACACTGTAAGTTGAGTAAAGAAAATAATTGAGGGCTTTTGAGGAAAGAAATAGTGTAGCTGTTTCATCTATCAGACAAAATGAGTAAATTCTTACAGCGTTTTCCCTTCTTCTCTAGGTTCTCACTGTGTACTACATTAGGGTGACATTCAAACATCATTTTAAAAGGTTTCTAGTAAAACTTTTTTATATTTTCAAAGCAAAATAAAACTATTTACAATAAGAGAACTATACACTCAGCTTAAAATATAAAAATAGAAAATTAAGGCCAAATAAAAAGGTTCATGAAAAATACATCTATCTTAAGGGTTAAATATAAACCTTAACCAATTAACAAGTTAACCAATTAACAAGTTAAATTGGTTAAGGTTTATATTTAACCCTTAAGATAGATGTATTTTCATGCACCTTTTTATTTAGTCTTAATTTAACTTGCTAATTTCTTAAGGGTTTTTCATTTATTTTGGGAGAACCTGAGCCTTCATAATTCATTTTACTGTCTTATAACTATATGAGGCATACTGGAATAGGAACAGAATTTTTACAGGACAGTCTAAAAATACAATAATGTTAAACTATCAATTGCTTTATTTTGTTAATAGTAATAACAGGCTGAGCATGATGGCTCATGCCTGTAATCCCAGCACTTTGGGAGGCAGATAACTTGAGGTCTGGAGTTCAAGACTAGCCTAGGAAACATCGTGGAACCCCCGTCTCTACTAAAAATACAAAAAATTGGCTGGGGGTGGTGACAAGCACCTGTAATGCCAGTTACTCAAAAGGCTGAAGCAGGAGAATTGCTTGAACTCAGGAAGTGGAGGTTGCAGTGAGGCAAGATCATGACACTGCACTCCAGCCTGGGTGAGAGAGTGAGACTCCAACTCAAAATAATGACAATAATAAATTTTTCAAGTAAAAGATCTTGATTTATCTTAGTTCAAGTGTAAGGTATTGAAGAGAATCCATTTAAGTGGCTATATTTATCATGTGCAATTTTACTGTTTTAAGGGAAAAAGCTGACTTCTTTTAAGGACATTTCTGTGGTTAAGGCTCAGAATAAATGCATTCTAATCAGGCTTCCTGTCAGCATAATCTTGAGGGAATTTTTTTTTTTTTTCGGTTAGAGGTCCTACTGTAACCAAGATTGAATATGGTAGGATTTGGAGACTCATGTCATTTTCTCTAAATTTGATCTCTAGAGTCAAACCAAATGGAAAAATAGCAGCTTTCCAAGACCACAGGCACTTCTGTGTTGAAACATGATTCTACAGTTCCAAAGACAAATTAACCTACTGATTCAAAGCAACAAAGACCTTGGCCCAGCTTTTAACTGTACCCATGATCCAGGCTGCCTGCATGATTTCTACTTTCAGGCAATGAAACCATGATTGTCGACGTACAGCAGCCGACAGCCTCATGGATGTGGTCCTTAAGATCATCACCAGACTGGGGAAATGTCAAGACCAGATGAGGAGGCTGTTCATGTGAAGTGAAGAGTCATTACAATATTTATATGGTGATTATGGCAAAGTGTAATCAGATCTTCTGCAACAATAACAATTTTAAAACACTTAATCAACAGGAAAGAACTCAAGTTAAGTACAGAATGTCTAGGCAAATAGCTGTTTAAAGAGCTCTGAGAATACCATCTGAGTAGAAGGTTCCAGAGAATAGCTTTGGTTACCATACCTTTTGAAGCTGCTTTATGCTGCTGATACTATGAATATTGACAAAATAGTTGTTTTAATGTAGAGATAATTTGACAGAGACTGAAAATCAAATCAAATACTTTTAGTTGTGTTTGTTACAGAATTATGTGTGAAATGAATATCCCCAACTAATCCTTAAATCTTGCTACATCCTTTAGAGATTGAGGACAGAGTGGGGCTCAGGCATTGATGCTAGTGAAAAATGAGTGAGTCTTCTAGAGGAGGTGAGGAATAAGGAAGGGACAGACACACTCTCAGCAAATATTAAGGCACTGCTTTCCAGGCTGGGGAAGAGAAACATTTTCTTCTCTCATGCAGCTGACATTCCAAGTGGGAGTGACAGCAAAGAATCAGCAAACGCAATAACAAAACCAGGTAATTTTAGGTATTTCAGTTCTATGGGGCAAAAATTAAGCAGGTTATGTGATAAAGAACCCCTGGGATAGTAGTGAATTTGTCAGGCAGAGCAAGAGGGCCAATGCAACAAAGTGAGTAAGGGAGAGGAGAGTATGGGCGAGGCAGGCAAGTATAAGAGGATTATCTAAGGGTTAATACCTCAACTTGGGTTAATACCCAAGTTGTCTCAATTAGGCATTACTGACATTGAGACCAAATTATTCTGTGTTGCAGGGTGCTGTCCTATATCCTGGAGGAAATTTAACATTGTTTCTCAGTAGCATGTCTCAGTTGTGACAACAAAAAATATTTCCAGATATCACCAAGTGTCCTCTGCGACATTGGAAACTCTCTGAGAACCACATGCTCATGTACGGCCTTAGAAGCAAGACTGAAGGACAAAATGCTTAACTCATGGCACAGCCAGCAGCCAATTAGAATCTATGCTGTCTGAAAACAATTAATAAGACTGTTCCCGTACATCCTGAATGAACATCAGCCCTGCTATAGCTCATGGTAAAGAGTTTGGATTTTATAATAATTATGATACAAAGTTATAGTAGTGCTTTAAAAGAATAACATGATTCCTTTTTGTTTTCAAAAAGATCATCGAAGGCTGTTAAACAGAGAATAGATTTCAGAGCAGGGCAGCTTGAGAGGAAGCAGAGATTGGTAAGAGGCCACTGAAGAAATCCATGTGCAAGATGTTGATGGGGACTGGGGTGGCAGCCATAAAGATGAAGCAAAATGGTGAGAATAGATTATAGGGGTAGAAGCCAAATGAAGAATCAGGGATTATAACTAAGTTTTGGTTTAACAATTTAGTGGATAGTGGCCATTTTAAGATGGGGAAGACTAAGAGAAAAACAGATTTTTGAGAAAAGATCAAGAATTCTGTTTTAAGTATGTTAAGTTTCAGATGCCTTTGAAACAACTAAATGAAGTTGTCCAGCAGGTACTTGGGTGCTTGAGTCTAGAGGACATTGGAGTGGTCAGAGCTCAACGTACACATTTTATCATCCTTACTATACACAGTATAAAAGCAACTAATATCCAGAAGCCTATGTTCACAAAGGTAATCAACACAAAAGAGGCTACCAACCATTTAAACCAGAGTATCTGCACATTTTCCAGGGATTAACTTACATATTTCATGTTCTACCTCTTATAACTTCTTATATCCTCCTTACATTTGACAAAGATCAGCCTCGTTTACTCTCAATTAACAATTAGACTTAGCTGCTTAATAGGTTCCTTTGGTCTACTGAAAAATCGTAAGCAAATACCCCTGCGATCTTTTCAAGATTTCCTGATAATGCAAAATTAAATGTAAATCTATTGGACATTATTGAGATTGGGGTAAGAACAGAGAGAAAAACTAACAGAAGATATTTGAGTTACAATATTATTTATTATCCTTAGTCCCAGACAGCTCAGGAACCCTCAATTAAATACCATCTATTCTCTCAATATTCAAAACAGTTTATCATCATATGTTTCATTTAATATTATTAAATTCTTGATTATACTATTGATTTCGGAGAACAGGGGTCACTCTATTAGATTCAAACCTAGTTTTAACAGATGTCAGCATAGATTACTATTGATAATGTATACATTATTATATTTAAATAACACATTGTGGTTTTCAAGGCACTTTTCATACTGATACATTTCTATTTTTACCACAATTTTATCACATAGGGAAGGCAGATACTTGAATATCCATTTTTAAATTCAAAAATATACGTTGTTTAACCAGATTACACAATTTTTCCAGGGCCCTAGAGCTGGTAAATGTTCAGAAAATAACTGTAACACAAGTATTTTTAAAAACTAATCCAGTACTGAAAGAATAGAAAACTCTGTGCCAGTGCATTCTACAAAGCCACTCACACTATATGTGATGCCAAATGTTAACAGCTCACTTAACTTTTTCCAGAAAATAATCTGAACTGGTTCTCAACCCAGGCACATTTCCTATGTTCCTTCTATATAATATACTTTTCCCACACTTAATAAAATTCATGTGGCTGCCAGCTGGGTTAAACATGCTACCTTTCCTTCCGCTTTCTTGGCTTGTCTGTCCTGCTTGTCTCTGTTCTACTAGATATTATCTTCCTGAGACTTCTTTGCTGTCATCCTAACTTTTCCCTGATTATTTCAATCCTACTATGGCTAAAACAGTGCCACCAACTATAAAACTGGAATTACATTCTTCTTTTCTAAGCTTAGTGGGCTCTTCCTAACTTTGTTCTTTATTATTAATAAAGTCTCTCTTTTTCAAACCTAAATTTTCCATTTTGCACTAACAATTTTTTTTTACTAATTTTAAAACTAAAATATGATATTGTGGAAAATAACATAAAAGAAAAAGAGAGCAAAATATAAATTACCCATACTCTCACTAATCAAAGATGAGTTAACATTTGATTGCTAATTTTTTTGTTTCCTATAGTGAATATTTAATTAATGATTTTGAATTTTTTCTTATTAATAGGAAAGGTATTCAAGTCCATAAATTTTTCTCAAAATACAACTTCAACTACATCTTATAACATTGGGAGAGAATGATACGACATGAATTGAGAGAGGTAACATGTAGCTGGATCATTTAGAGCTTTACAAGTAAGTGTTAGAATTTTGGCTTTTATTAGATGGAAATAGAGCCACTGGAGAGTTTTGAGCAGAACAGTCACATAATCTAATTTAAAGGATCAATCTAGCTGTTCTGTTGAGAACAGCTATAAAGAGGAAAGTGTAGAAGGAGGAAAATATGGAAGGAGGCTATTGCAGTATTAAAGATAAGAGACAAAGAGGATTTGGAGTAGGATGATAACTCAGAGGTGGTAAAAAATTAATAAGATTCTGACTATAATTCAGAGGTAGAGACAACACGATTTTCTTATGTATTGGCTGAGGAGTGGAAGAGAAAGAGAAGGGCTGAGTCTCAAAATTTATGGCCTGAGTAATTGTTGCCAACTGAGATGGGGAAGCCTAAGTGTACAGCAGGTTGGAAGGAAATATATTTCTGATGTGTTGCTATTAAACCACCTAATGATTTCCCAGTCAACAGGAGTGACTGTACTAGTTTGGAGTATAAAAGAGAAGTTTAAGCCAGAGATAGAAATTTGAGGATCAGCAAAGTTTTGGGAGAGTGGAACACAATGGCAGAGTAGGACTCTGCAGCAGATGTCTCTCCTCAGAAATAACAACTTGAAAAACAAAATAATAACTAAAAACTTCCCAAGTCTTGCAGGAGATATAGACATCCAGACACAGGCAGCTCAAGAATCCCCAAACAGATTCAACCCAAAGAACTGTTCTCCAAGGCACATTATCATCAAACGGTCAAAAGTCAAAGACAAAGAGAGAATTCTGAAAACGGCAAGAGAAAATTGTCAAGTCACATATAATGGAATCCTCATCAGACTTAACAGTGGATTTCTCAGCAGAAACCCTGTAGGCCAGAAGAGAATTAGATGATATATTCAAAGTTCTGCAGGAAAAAAAAAATGTCCGGCAAGAACACTATACCCAACCAAGCTATTCTTCAAAAATGAAAGAAAAATAAAGTCCCAGACAAGGAAAAAGTGAAGAAATTCACCATCACTAGACTGGCACTACAAGAAATGCTTAAGGGAATGCTATATCTGGAAGCAAAAGGACAATATATAATATCATAAAAACACACAAAAGTATAAAACTGGTAGAGCAAATATAAAAATGAGAAAGAGAAAGGTGTCAAATTTTATCACTACAAAAAAACCCAACAAATCATAAAAGCAAACAATTAAAAAAAGAAGAAAACAAAGGATATACAAAACCAGGAGGATTGCTTGTGGCCAGGAGTTTGAGACTAGCCTGGGCTACCTAGCAAGATCCCATCTCTAAAGAAATTTAAAAATTATTAGAGTGAACCAACAACCAACAGAATGGGAAAAAATTTTTTGCAATCTACCCATCAGACAAAGAGCTAATATCCAGAATCTACAAAAAACTAAAACTGATTTACAGGAAAAAAACAAACCCATTCCAAAGTGGACAAAGGATATGAACAGACACTTTTCAAAAGAAGACATATATGAGGCCAAAAAACATATGAAAAAATGTTCATCATCACTGGTCATTAGAGAAATGCAAATCAAAACCACATTCAGGTATCTTCTCACGCCAGTTAGAATGGTGATCATTAAAAAAACTGGAGACTACAGATGCTGGAGAGGATGTGGAGAAATAGTAACACTTTTACACTGTTGGTGGGAGTGTAAATTAGTTCAACCATTGTGGAAGACAGTGTGGTGATTTCTCAAGGATCTAGAAACAGAAATTCTATTTGACTCAGCAATCCCATTTCTGGGTATTTACCGAAAGGACTATAAATTGTTCTATTATAAGGACACATGCACACGTATGTTCTCTGCAGCACTGTGTACAAGAGCAAAGACCTGGAACCAACACAAATGCCCAACAATGATAGACTGGACACAGAAAATGTGGTACATACACACCATGGAATACCACACAGCCATAAAAAATGATGAGTTAGTGTCCTTTGTAGGGACTTGGATGAATATAGAAACCATCATTCTCAGCAGACTGACACAAGAACAGAAAACCAAACACCACATGTTCTCACTCATAGGCAGGTGTTGAACAATGAGAACACATGGACTCAGGGAGAGGAGCATCACACACTGTGGGCAGTGGTGAGGGGCTAGGGGAGGAACAGCGGGGGGTGGGGAGGGATAACATGGGGAGAAATGCCAGATAAAGATGAAGGGGGAATAGAGGCAGCAAACCACCTGGTTATGTAACAACCCTGCATGACTTGTACATGTACCCCAGAACCTAAAGTAAAATATTTTTAAAAGGGGGGAAAATAAAATAAAATAAAATAAAAAATAAAAGCATTTGTACTCAAAAAAACATTAGTTGGGTATAATGGTGCTTTCCTGTAGTACTAGCTACTTGGAAAGTTGAGGCAGGAGAATCACTTGAGCCTAGGAGTTCGTGACCACAGTGAGCTATGGCTGTGCCACTGCACTCCAGCCTGGGCATCAGCATGAGACCCTGTCTCTAAAAAGAGAAGAAAAAATAAAATTTTTAAAAAGATGAAAAAGAAAACAATATAACATGAGTAAGTCCACGCCTGTCAACAACAACCTATGTAAATGGTTTAAATTCTCCAATTAAAAGTTATAGACTGGTTGAATGGATTTTTTTAAAGACCTAACTATATGCTGCCTATAAGAAACTCACTTTACCTCTAAAGACACACATGGACTGAAAGTTTAAATATGAGAAAAACATATTCCATGCAAATAGAAACCGAAATATATATGCACCCAACACTAGAGCATGTAAGTGTATAAAGCAAACATTATTAAACTGAAGAGAGATTTACATTCCAATACAATGAGAGCTGGGAACTTCAACACCCCACTTTCAGTATTGGCCAGATCATCTGGACAGAAAATCAACAAATAACATCAGTCTTAATCTGCCAAGAGATATTTACAGACTATTTTATCTAACAGCTGTGGACTGCCCATTATTCTCATCAGCACATGGAGCATTCTCTAGGATAGACCATATATTAGGATACAAAACGGGTCTTAATAAATTTTAAATTTTAAAATTATATAAAGTATCTTAGAAGACCATTATGGAATAAAACTAGAAATTAACAACAAGAGAAACTTGGGAAACTGTACAAACACATGGAAATTAAGCAACATACTCATGGATCAAGAAAGAAAGAAGACATTTAAAAACTTATCAAAACAAGGGAAAATTAAAATACAACATATCAAAAACCTATGGGATACAGCAAAAGCAGTGGTAAGAGGAAGCTTATAGCAATAAATGCCTTTATCAAAAAAGTAGAAAAAATTCAAATAAACAGTCAAAAGATGCACCTCAAATAACTAGAAAAAGCAAACTCAAAATTAGTAGAAGGAAAGAAACAATAAACATCAAAATAGGACTAAATGTAATACAGACTAAAAAATTACAGAGGATCAACATAATGAAAAGTTGTTTTTTTTTTTAAAAAGATAAATTGATAAACTGTTAGTTACATTAACCAAGAAAAAAAAGAGTAGAAATCCAATAAATAAGATCAGAAACACAAAGGAGACATTACAACTAATACAACAGAAATACAAAAGATCACCATGGACTATTATGAACAACTATACACTAACAAACTGAAAAACCTAGAGAAAATTAATAAATTCCTGGGCATACAAACCACCAATAGTAAACCAGGAACAAACAGAAAATCTGAACAGACCAATAATGAATAATGAGATGGAATCAGTAATAAAAAGTCTCCCAATAAAGACCATCCCAGGACCAGATGGCTTTACTGTTGAATTCTACCAAACTTACAAATAACTAACATCAATTCTTCTCAACTCTTCCAAAACACTGGGAAGAGAAGGGAATTTTTCTTAGTTTATTTTATGAGGCCAGCATTATCCTGACACCGAAACCAGATTAGGCTACAACAAATAAAGAAAACTGCATGCCAATATTCCTGATGAACATAGATGCAACAATCCTCAAGAAAATATTAACAAACCAAATCCTACTATTTATCAAAAAGGCAACACACCATGATCAAGTGGAACTTAGCCAAGGGATGCAAGAATGGTTCAACATGTGCAAACCAATAAATGTGACACATACATCATTATGAGATGATTATAATGTTTTGTCTTTTATTCTATTGATGTAATATATCACATTTATATTTTGCACATGATTATAAATTATTATAAAATGATTTTAATCATGAAGAGACGTTGAATTTATTTTTATCCTAAGAAAAATTACTTAAAATTAAAGCTCAACACATTAGGCATCAAAGGAAGCCCATATATGACAAATCCACAGCTAACATCATATGGAATGAAGAAAAGCTCAAAGCCTTTCCTCTAAGAATTGGAACATGACTAGGATGTCCACTTTTAGTACTCTTATTCAACACAGTACTGAAAGTCCTAGACACAGCCAGGCAAGAGGAAAAAAATAATTGAAAAAGAGAAATTCAAATTGTTCCTCTTGGCAGATGACATGATCTTATATATAGAAAAACCTAAAGACTCTACCCCAAAATTCTTAGAACTGATAAACAAATTCAGTAAAGTTTTAGGATGCAAAATCAACACACAACAATCAGTAGTGTTTCTATATATCAACAAAACACTAGCTAAAAAAGAAATCCCATTTATAAGAGCTACAAAAAAATAAAAATAAAATGCCCAGGAATACATTTAACCAAGGAAGTGAAAAACTTCAAAATTGAAATTATAAAATACTGATGAAAGAAACTGAAGCCAAAAACAAAGGAAAAGATATTCCATGCTCCTGAATTGGAAGGTTAATATTGTTAAAATGACCATACTACTCAAAGCAATCTACAGATTAAATGCAATTCCTGTCAAAATACCAAAGACATTTCTTATAGAACTAGAAGAATTCTAAAATTCATATAAAACCACAAAAGACCCCAAATAGTGACAGTAATACTGAGCAGAAAGAACAAATCTGGAGGCACCACACTATCTAACTTCAAAATATACAACAAAGTTATTGTAACCAAAACAGCATAGTATTGGTATAAAAACAGACACATAGACCAATGGAACAGAATGAAGAACCCAGAAATTAATCTACGTATTTTCAGCCAACTGATTTTTCAACAAAGACACCAAGAACGTACATTTGAGAATGGACTTCCTCTCTTAAATAAATAATGATGGGAAAACTAGAACCCACATGCAGAAAATGAAACCAGACCCCTATCTCTCACCATCTACAAAAATCAACTCAAGATGCATTAAATATTTAAAAGTAAAAATTAAATTTGACCAAACATTCCACTCAATGTGTGCCATAATAGTTGAGCCCAGATCAGCTGGAAACAAGAGCAGAATTTTCCATGGAAATGTTATGCAAGTATATTCGAGATTCTGAAGCATTTTTCAAATAATCGTAACAGGAAGTGGAACATGGCCTTACAAGTACGACGCTAAAGGCAAACTACAATCAAAGCAACAGCTACCAAGAGGTAAAAGTGGTCCGGTCAAAGTTAAAGCAGACTGATCAAGAGCAAAGCTCATGACAACAGATTTGGGGAATGGTTGAGGCATTTTGCTTGCTTTCTGGAGAATCAATGAATGATGATAACATCTTACTACAAGAATGTTTTGAGAAAGTTAGCCAAAGATTTAGCAGAAAAATATCCAAGAAAAGCTTCACCTGAGAGTCCTTTTCCACCATGACAATGTTCCCGCTCCTCCTTCTCATCAAACATGGCAATTTCGTGAGAGCTTCAATGGGAAATTATTAAACAGGCCTGCTTTGGCTCCTGACTTCTTGTTTCCTAATCTTAAAAAGTATCTGTAAAAGGCACCCATTTTTCTTCAGTTAATAATGTAAAAATGAGTTCTTTGATATGGTTAAAAATGAGTTTTTTGATATGGTTAAATTCCTAGGACCTTCAGTTCTTCAGGGATAGACTACATGGGTGGTATTACTGCTTATAAAGGTGTCCTAGCTTTTGTGTTGAGAAGTTTGTATTTTATATTTTTATGTTTTAATTCTATTTCCCATGATTTTTTTCTTTTTTTTGTAACCTAGGCTGGATTACAGTGGCATCATCTCCGCTCACTACAACCTCCACTTCCTGGGTTCAAGTGATTCTTGTACCTCAGCCTCCCAAGTAGCTGGGATTATAGTTGTGTGCTACCATGCCTGATTAATTTTTATATTTTTAGTAGAGATGGGGTTTCATCATGTTGGTCAGGCTGGTCTTGAACTGCTGGCTTCAAGTGATCTGCCTGCTTTGGCCTCCCAAAGTGCTGGGATTACAGGTGTGAGCCATGGCACCTAGCCCTCCATGAAATTTCTGAAGTTTCTTCATATATGATGAGATTATAAGAAAGAATTATGTAAACCACTGGTAATTATAAAGTTTAATTTGAATACAAGTGTCTTACGCTCAAATTAGAACTGTGCTTGCTAATATCTGACTTTGGTAATTATATTTTTTCTACCTAACTGATTTTCATAGTTTCAGCTGGGTATGATAACCTGTTTTGTGAATATTAAGCCAGCAATTTTCATCATTTATCTCAGAAGTGGTTACATTTTAGGGTAATGGTAATTGCTCCAGAGACTCTTGAGTTTTTTGGATGTTTCTTACGGGAAAAAACAAGGGCCAATATTTTAAATTACACATTTATTTCTTATTAAATAAGCAGTAACACAGAGAAAAACACTCCCAATGAATGGAGATACTTCTTCCCCAGATTTTCCAGCCAAAATATTGTTCACCAAGCAAAGTTTATTCTATCTACAAGGTCCAAGTTATTGTAATCTTTAGACCTATGATATTATCACTGGCTGAAAGCTAACAAATCCTGGTGGTTTTACTTCTTTAGAGTCAAAAGTTTTGGTAACCTCAATTTAGTCTACCAATTCAAAAAACATAAATTGCCTATATAAATTATTTTAACATAGAACATTAGTAACTGAGAAATAATATCAAGAATATTTTTATAATTAATATACTATTTTGGAGTAATTTTAGGCTTACAGAAAATTGAGCAGATATTAGAGATAATTCCCATATATTCCCGCTCTCCTCCAACTCAGTTTCTCCTATTATTATCTTGCTTTCATGTGCTATATATGTTACTATTGATGAACCAATAATGATACATTGTTTTTAACTGAAGTCCATAGGTTACGGTTCACTTTTTGTTTTACACTGTTGGATGGGGTTTGACAAATGTATAATGTTACATATGTGACATATGTGACATACATACCTATCATGATACTTTTACGATTATTTATTGTAAAGGTATCATGATAGGTATGTAAAGGTATCATACCTTTACAATAAATAATTGTCTGTAAATATTTTCTATAAATACTTAATATTTAGTTTCACTGCCCAGAAACTCTCAAGTACTTTACCCATTCATCTTTCCTGTCTTCCTCCCAAACCCCTGACAACCACTGATTATTTTACTATCTCTATAGTTTTGCCTTTTTTAAATGTCATATCATTGGAATGATACAGTATGTAGGCTTTTCAGACTGTTTTCTCTCACTAAGCAATATTCATGTAAGGTTCCTCCATGTCATTTTACAGCTTGATATTTCCATTTTCTTTTTATTGCTGAATATTTCATTGCATGTGAAGGAGCCCAGGGAACTTCATCACAAAATATGGCTCCCTGGTATAATGAGTATTTTGAATTAAAGGCCCTTGGAGATCAACAGATTTTGAAAGAGCCTTTCCCTACTATCTATATAAAGACAGCAGGGACCCACCAAGGATTCCTTCCCTTCTCTGTTATCTCATTATCGATTGCAGAAAAGAAGACCAAGAATATAGCCACACCTGAATGGACCCTTCACAAGATACTATCTGTCTCTTAGACTCATTCAGCTTCCAAAGAGAACCATTTCCAAGTTAACCTGTGTTCTGGGATCTATTCATTCTCCCTAGTAATCATTTATTGCCCCCAAAAGAATTACCTGTATTCCCCATCTCTCTCTCTCTCTCTCCCTTCTGAAATAAGGTTATGTAAGTATCTGGGCCCTACTGGGATATTGGGTAATGACCCTATAATTTTCCCCTATGCACACCAATACATTTGTATGCTTTTCTCCTATTAATATGCCTTTTGTCAGATTTTTTTTAGCAAAATTTCAGAAGGCAAAGTTTTCCCTTGACCTCTACATACAGGTGTACCATAGTTTGTTTTCCATTCGTTTGGGTAAATACCTAGAGAGCAGTTGGTAGATCATGTGGTAAGACTGTGTTTAACATTGTAAGAAACTATCAAACTGTCTTCCAAAACACCATTTTGCATTCCAACCAGAAATAAATAACAGTTCTTCTCACTCCACATCCATGAGGATATTTGTTATCATCAGCATTTTGAAATTTTTTGTAAGTATTGATTTTTAGTTGCACTAAAATAGTGAAGTAGAATGAATAAAAAAGTTAAACCAATAACATAAGGTAACATTCTTGTGTAAATAGCAGTCCATGATAGATTGAAAAATAGACCATGGCTTAAGTTATTTCTAATTCCAAATATTCAGATCATTGATTACAGCTTAAAAATATGTTTGCTACTGCATGTTTACAGCAGCATTTTAATTTCACAAGACAGCAAAGTTCAAATGGAAATAAAACTTTATCATTCAGTGTTTTAGTGATGTTGGCAGAAAAACAAGTGAAACAGTACACCAAAGCTAAGAGTGCTATAAGCATTATAGTTAGACCTAATTCAAATATGCACTATTACTAATACATGTAAAATATTTTGATACTCATTATCTTTTTAAGGATTTAATACAGATTGGTTTAATAAAATTAAATACATCTGACACATTCCTGTGTAAATGTACATAAATAAAACATAAATCTCAGAAAAGTAATCTGGAAAAGTTTAAGACATGTCTTTACATAGTAATACTTAACATTGGTTTTTGAGGTGGCAAAGTTAAGATTACTAATTCATGATAAGAATTAGTAATAACAGTCAAGAATATAAACCAGATGAGGATTAGAGTCCATTTTAAAATTTTTGCTGACTACTTAATTTTTTATGCCTTTAAGTATAAAGCATTTATTAATTGCAGAGTTCCTTTGGCACCCTATCATAAGCCTGGTGATTACCACTGGGCTAGTGCCTCATAATATAACCATTATTTTATTTGGCTTTTAATATCTGTTGCACATCTCAAGTTTTTCAATTGGTATCTCCATAAAGGCAGGAATTTTACACTGTATTTCTCACAGCATTCTAATAAATGTGGTAAAGGTAAAAGATAAATATTTTTATAGAGGCACACAGAAAAAAAGATAAATATTTTTTGGATTTTGTCTGAATTTTATTATGAAATTGATGGCAAGTAGCTTTTTAAGAATTATGGGGCCAGGCCTGGTGGCTCAGGCCTGTAATCCCAGCACTTTGGGAAGCCGAGGTGGTCAGATCACGAGGTCAAGAGATTGAGAATATCCTGGACAACATGGTGAAATCCCATCTCTACTAAAATACAAAATATTAGCAGGGCATGGTGATGCACGCCTGTAGTCCCAGCTAATCGGGAGGGTGAGTTAGGGGAATCACTTGAACACCCAGGAGGTGGAGATTGCAGGGAGCCGAGATTGCGCCACTGCACTCCAGCCTGATGACAGAGCGAGACTTTGTCTCAAAAAAGAAAACAAACCACAAAAAAAGAATTATGGACTATATTAAGCAAATGGAACACAAAATACAATTTTAGAATATAGACAATGATGGAATGCTTTATAATGATGTATCCAAGTTACTATATTTTAATACAAAACTATGCTTTAATGCTAGTATACAACATTGCTTGAAAATAAACTAATTTTTACCTCAGATAATAAAACATTTTAGGTGATCTCACAAATGCTACAATCCCCTTTGGCAGAGTTAACTGCTCACTCTACTGGTCTCCCTACGCTTTCTCTGGGTGCCTTTAGCATATATACAATACAGTATTTTGGATTTTAGCTGTTCTAATAGGCATGTAGTGATCTCATTGCTGTTTTAATTTGCAGTTCTCTAAGGATATATGGTATTTAGCATTTTTCATGTGTTTATTTGCCATCTAAATATCTTCTATGGTGAAGTGTCCATATCTTTTATCCATTTTTTAAATGAAATATATTACTTATTATGTGATGTTAAGAATTCTTTCTATGCTTTTATTATTTTATCTTATTTTACAAAAATATATTTCAAAATTTCTTATACAGACAGAGTTTTGTGCTGTTGCCCAGACTGGTCTACAACTTTCTGGCTTCAAGCAGTCCTCTTGCCTGGGCCCCCCAAAGAGCTAGGATTACAGGTGTGAGCCCCTGCACCCGGCATCTGTGTATACTTTGAATTCAACTTCTTTCTCATATAGATGGCTTACAAATATTTTCTCCTACCCTGAGGCTTGTCTTTTCATTCCTTTAACAGTTTTGCCAAGCAGTTTTTGATTTTAATGAAGTCTGACATCAATTTTTTCTTTCACAGATTATGTGTTTATATTCCATTTAAAAAATCATCTTCAAACCCAACGTCTCCCTCATTCTCTCCTGTTATCTTCTGGTACTTTTATAGTTTTATATTTTACGTAGGTCTATGATCCATTTGGAGTTAGTATCTGTGAAATGCGTAAAGACAAGTCTATATTTATACCTATGCATTGGATGTCCTGTTGCTCCAGCAACATTTTTTGAAAAACTATCCTTTCTTCACTGAATTGCCTTAGCTTCTTTGCTAAAGATCAATTGGCTGTATTTATTTGGATCCATTTTTGGGCTCTTTTCTGCTCCATTAGCCTACTTGTCTATTCCTTTGCCAATACCATACCAACTTGATTATTGTAACTTTATAATATGTCTTCAATAACAATTGCTAAATGCCCTTAATAGCACAAATAATCACTATTACCTAAAACTTTTACTTCCATTTCTTAGCATGTACCAATTCTATTGTAAAATTCTGTGGTTTCTAACCCTTGAAACTTTATTTGTTCACTTTATCTACCATTTTTATTCACCTAGAAAACTCATACTTAATAAGATGCTTCCTCCAGAAACTCTTTTAAGACTGTTCCATGGTGGATGAGGTGTTCCTCTTAAGGGCATCCATAGAATTCTTGGCTTATTATACCTGTAGGAATTATTACTATATTTTTATATCCCTATTACCAAGATCAGTGCTGGCACATGGGCATTTAAACATTGGTTGAGAAAATGCTAATAAGTATTTATTTGTATGTAAATATAACATAGCTAAAAACTAGGCTAAAGACAACAGTAAGCCAGGAAATTGATTTTGGAAAATAAGTGACAACGAGTTGATTAGAAAGCTGGTAAAAATTAGTAAATGGCTACTAAGCCTCCATAGAAAACTTTATTCCTCTGTTTGAACTAATATTATCTTCATTGGTTATTAATGTTATTCATCTATTTAATAGTTTATACTGCTAAATTCTGTTATTAAATGCTAACAGAACATTTATTAGCATTTCTGTATTAAATGGTAATAGAACAAACAAAAAAAATGAGTAAAGTATCTGTCCTAAGCCCATCACAATAATATATATATATATATATATATTTTTATTTATTTTATTTTTTTTTTTTTATTGTACTTTAGGTTCTGGGGTACATGTGCTGATCATGCAGGATTGTTGCACACGTACATACATGGCAAGGTGGTTTGCTGCCTTTATCCTCCCATCACCGATATCTGGTATTTCTCCCCATGTTATCCCCCCCAACCTCCCCAACCCCTGCTGACCCTCCCCTAGGCTTCCCCAACTGACCACAGTGTGTGATGCTCCCCTCCCTGTGTCCACATGTTCTGATTGTTCAACACCCACCTATGAGTGATACCATGCCGTGTTTTATTTTCTGTTCTTGTGTAAGTTTGCTGAGAATGATGGTTTTCAGATTCATCCATGCCCCTGTGAAGGACACAACCTCATTATTTTTTACAGCTGCATAGTATTCCATGGTGTATATGTGCCACATTTTCTTTATCCAGTCTATTGTTGATGGACATTTGGGTTGGTTTCAGGTCTTTGCTATTGTAATTAGTGCCACAATGAACATATGTGTGCATGTGTCTTTATAATAGAACAATTTATAATTCTTGGGGTATATACCCAGTAATGGGATTGCTGGGTCAAATGGTATTTCTATTTCTAGGTCCTTGAGGAATCGCCACACTGCCTTCCACAATGGTTGCATTAATTTGCACTCCTACCAACAGTATAAAAGTGTTCCTATTTCTCCACATCCTCTCCAGCATCTGTTGTCTCCAGATTTTTTAATGATTGCCATTGTAACTGGCATGAGATGGTATCTCAATGTGGTTTTGATTTGCATTTCTCCAAAGACCAGTGACAATGAGCATTTTTCATATGTTTGTTGGCCTCATAGATGTCTTCTTTTGGAAAGTGTCTTCATATCCTTTGCCCACTTTTGAATGGCCTTGTTTTTTTCTTGTAAATCTGTTTTAGTTCTTTGTAGATTCTGGATATTAGCCCTTTGTCAGATGGGTAGATTGCAAAACTTTTGTCCCATTCTGTTGATTACCAGTTTGCTCTAATGATTGTTTCCTTTGCCGTACAGAAGCTCTGGAGTTTACTTAGATCCCATTTGTCTATTTTGGCTTTTTTTTGCCATTGCTTTTGGTGTTTTAGCCATGAAGTCCTCGCCTATGCCTATGTCCTGAATGGTTTTGCCTAGGTTTTCTTCTAGGGTTTTTGTGGTGTTAGGTCTTATGTTTAGATCTTTAATCCATCTGGAGTTAATTAGTGTAAGGTGTCAGGAAGGGGTCCAGTTTCTGCTTTCTGCACATGGCTAGCCAGTTTTTCCAATACTGTTTATTAAACAGAGAATCCTTTCCCCATTGCTTGTTTTTCTCAGGTTTGTCAAAGATCAGATGATTGTAGATGTGTGGTGTTGCTTCTGAGGCCTCTGTTCTGTTCTATTGGTCTATGTCTCTGTTTTGGTATCTGTATCATGCTGTTTTGATTACTATGGCCTTGTAGTATAGTTTGAAGTCAGGCAGAATGATGCCTCCAGCATTGTTCTTTTTGCTTAGGATTGTTATGACTATACAGTCTCTCTTTTGGTTCCATATGAAGTTTAAAAAAGTTTTTTCCAGTTCTGTGAAGAAGCTCATTGGTAGCTTGATGGGGATAGTGTTGAATCTATAAATTATTTTGGGCAGTATGGCCATTTTCATGATGTTGATTCTTCCCAACCATGAGCATGGAATGTTTTTCCATCTCTTTGTTTCCTCTCTTATTTCATTGAGCAGTGGTTTGTAGTTCCCCTTGAAGAGGTCCTTTATATCCTTTGTTAGTTGTATTCCTAGGTATATTACTCTCTTTGTAGTAATTGTGAATGGGAGTTCACTTTTTATTTGGCTCTCTGTTTGTCTGTTATTGGTGTATAGAAATGTTTGTGATTTCTGCACATTGATTTTGTATCCTGAGACTCTCCTTAGTTTCAGGAGATTTTGAGCTGTGACGATGGGGTCTTCTAAATATACAATCATGTCATCTACAAATAGAGACAGTTTGGCTTCCTCTTTTCCTAATTGAATACTCTTTATTTCTTTTTCTTGCCTGATTGCTCTGGCTAGAACTTCCAATACTATATTGAATAGGAGCGGTGAGAGAGAGCATCCTTGTCTTGTGCCGGATTTCAAAGGGAATGTTTCAAGTTTTTGCCTGTTCAAGATGATATTGGCTGTGGGTTTGTTATAAATAGTTTTTATTATTTTGTGATATGTTCCATCAACACCTAGTTTATTGTGGGTTTTTGGCATAAAGGGCTGTTGAATTTTGTCAAAGGCCTTCTCTGAGATAAGCCCTATTTATTGAGATAATCATGTGGTTTTTGTCCTTGTTCTGTTTATGTGGTGGATTACGTTTATAGACTTGCGTATGTTGAACCATCCTTGCATCCCTGGGATGAAGCCTACTTGATCATGATGAATAAGCTTTTTGATTTGCTGTTGCATTCTTTTTGCCAGTATTTTATTGAAGATTTTTGCATTGATATTCATCTTGGATATTGGCCTGAAGTTTTCTTTTTTAATTGTGTCTCCCTGGTTTTGGTATTAGGATGATGTTGGTCTCATAAAATGAGTTGGGAAGGATTCCCTCTTTTTGTATTGTTTGGAATAGTTTCAGAAGGAATGGTACCAGCTCCTCTTTGTACGTCTGGTAGAATTCACTTGTAAACCTTTCTGGACCTGGGCTTCTTTTAGTTGGTTGTCTGTTAATTGCTGCCTCAACTTCAGTCCTTGTTATTGGTCTATTCAGGGTTTCAACTTCTTCTTCATTTAGTCTTGGGAGAGTGTGAATGTCCAGGAATTTATCCATTTCTTCTGGACTTACTGGTTTGTGTGCATAGAGTTGTTTGTAGTAATCTCTGATGGTAGTTTGTGTATTTCTGTGGATCGGTGGTGATATCCCCTTTATTGTTTTTTGTTGCATCTATTTGATTCTTCTCTCTTTTCTTTTTTATTAGTCTGGCTAGCAGTCTATCTATCTTGTTGATCTTTTCAAAAAACCAGCTCCTGGATTTGTTGATTTTTTGAAGGGTTTTTTTTTTCTTTATCTCCTTCAGTTCTGCTCTGATCTTAGTTATTTCTTGTCTTCTGCTAGCTTTTGAGTTTTTTTGATCTTGCTCCTCTAACTCTTTCAATTTTGATGACAGGGTGTTAATTTTAGACCTTTCCTTGCTCCTCATGTGGGCATTTATTGCTATGAATTTCTTCTAGACACTGCTTTAAATGTGTCCCAGAGATTCTGGTATGTTGTGTCTTCATTCTCGTTGGTTTTGAAGAACACCTTTATTTCTGCCTTCATTTCATTGTTTATCTATTTGACATTCAGGAGCCAGTTGCTCATTTTCCATGAAGTTGTGTGGTTTTGAGTTTGTTTCTTAATCTTGAGTTCTAGTTTGATTGCACTGTGGTCTGAAAGACTGCTTGTTATGATTTCCGTTCTTTTTCATTTGCTGAGGAGTGATTTACTTCCAATTATGTGGTCGATTTTAGAGTAAGTGCAATGTGGTGCTGAGAAGAATGTATATTCTGTAGATTTGGGGTGGAGAGTTCTGTAGATGTCTATTAAGTTCACTTGGTCCAGATCTGCATTCAAGTCCTGGATTTCCTTGTTGATTTTCTGTCTTGTTGATCTGTCTAATATTGACAGTCGAGTGTTAAAGTCTCCCACTATTATTGTGCAGGAGTCTAAGTCTCTTTGTAGGTCATTAAGGACTTGCTTTATGTATCTGGGTGCTCCTGTATTGGGTGCATATATATTTAGGATAATTAGTTCTCCTTGTTGTATTGATCCTTTTACCATATGTAATGCCCTTCTTTGTCTCTTTTGATTTTTCCTGGTTTAAAGTCCATTTTATCAGAGACTAGGATTGCCACCCCTGCTTTTTTTTGTTCTCCATTTGCTTGGTAAATCTTCTTCCATCCCTTTATTTTGAGTCTATGTGTGTCTTTGCACATGAGATGGGTCTCCTGATACAGCACACTGATGGTTCTTGGCTTTTTATCCAATTTGCCAGTCTGTGTCTTTTGACTGGGGCATTTAGTCTGTTTACATTTAATGTTAATATTGTTATGTGTGAATCTGATTCTGCAGTTTTATTACTGGTTGTTTTGCCCTTTGGTTGGTGTAATTTCTTCATTGCATCGGCATTTACCATTTGGTTCTTTTTTGCAGTGGCTGGTACTTGTTTCTCCTTTCTGAATTTAGTGCTTCCCTCAGGATCTCTTGTAGGGCAGGTCTGGTAGTAACAAAATCTCTCAGCAATTGCTTGTCCATAAATGATTTTATTTCTCCATCACTCATGAAGCTTAGTTTGGCTGGATGTGAGATTCTGGGTTGAAAGTTCTTTTCTTTAAGGATGTTGAACATTGGCCCACACTCTCTTCTGGCTTGTAGGGTTTCTGCCAAGAGATCCGCTGTGAGTCTGATGTGCTTCCCTTTGTAGCAGACTCAACCTTCCTCTCTAGCTGCCCTTAGTATTTTAACTTTTATTTTAGATTTAGGGGCTATATGTGTAGGTTTGTCACATAGACACTATGTGATGCTGAGATTTGAGATATGATTGATCTCATCATCCAGGTGGGAGCATAGTGCTCAGTAGTTTTTCACCCCTTGCCCACATCTCTTCCTCATGAATCTAGCAGTCCCAAGGGTCTATTTTTGCCACCTTTATGTCCATGTGTACCTAATATTTAGTTCCCACTTATAAGAGAGTACAAGTGGTATTTGGTTTTCTGTTCCTGCATTAATTTGCTGAGGATAATAGCCCCTAGCTACATCCATGTTGCTGCAAGGCACATGATTTCATTCTTTTTCATGACTGTGTAGTATTCCATGTTGTATATGTACCATTTTTTGTTTATCCAATCCTCTGTTGATGGGCACCTTGGTTGATTCCATGTTTTTGCTATTGGAAATAACACTACAATACACATACATATGAATGTATCTTTTAGGTAGAATGATTTATTTTCCTTTAGATATATACCCAGTAATGGGATTGTTAGGTCAAATGGTGGTTCTATTTTAGTTCTTTGAGAAATCTCCATAGTGTTTTCCCTTTTCTCTGTAGCCTCAACAGCATCTGTTGTTTTTCTAACTTCTTAATAATAGCCATTCTGATTGGTGTGAGATGGTATATCATTGTGGTTTTGAGTTGGCATTTCTCTAATGATTAGTGAGGTTGAGCGTTTTTATTATGTCTGCTGGTCATTTGCAGGTCTTCTTTTGAAAAGTGTCTGTACATGTCTTTTGCTCACTTTTTTAATGGGGTTATTTGGTTTTTGCTTGTAGAATTGTTTAAGTTCCTTATAAGGTCTGGATATTTGTCTGATGCATAGTTTGTGAATATTTCCTCTCATTCTTTAGGTTGGTTGTTTACTCTGTTGATAGTTGCTTTTGCTGCCATCAGAAATAAATTAAGTTGGAAAGTGATAAGTGCCAATTTAGGAACGGCAACAATGCCATAGATATAAAAAGAAGTCTAAGATGGTGCAAGAAGATGAACTTAGAGCTTAGCATCTGCCCTTAACCAATGGTTTAAGACATGCAAAACAAACATAAAGAGCTAATTTGCATATTTGGAGTGGTTTGATTATAAATACTTTAAACCTTTTCATCTATTTTTATATTAATGATTAAAGAATTTACTAATAGTGTGTATTAAAAGAAAATGCAATCAGCTTCTGTATCTGATAGTGTATTTAGCAGCTCAAGATATCATTGGGAAATAGGCTGGATGACAAACTTGCTTTTCTCACATGAAGCAGTCCAAGTGCCTTCTAAGTCTTTATGATCTAAAACCACCAAAGAGAGAACAGAGACACTCGAACTGAAGGGTGCAGCAGGAAAGCATTTTTATGTGATTTTCCATTTATCCTTTCATAATGGCTTGGACATCAAATTTATCCCATCTACATGTCAAAGTTTTCTATTTCTAACATGAATTCCTTCTAGAGCCTCAATGCCAAGCTGTGTTCTCTCAGCCTTTCATATCAACATAAGATAATAATTCATCTGACAGTTTTGTGATGAACATGTTAAGCAAAATTAGATAGATTGCTCTGCTGTCACCGTATTATCATCCCTGCAGTTCTAACTGTGAAATGTTCCTTTTGTGGATTAAGTAGGCAGTTATGATTAAATGCCTGGGCCACAGCTATACTTATGATTTCTTTCTTTTCGTATAAACCACTGACTTGATTAGTAAGTTTTAGCAGCCACAATATAATTTACTGTTATCGTATAATGCACATTTGCAAGAGAATATATATTACTGAATTTGTTGTAGATTAGAGTGTTATATTTTCCATTTCCTTAAATTCAATTATCCTCAGCAAGCCACATTTACCCTGATTATATCCTGGTTAAAAGATCTGCACTTCTGATTGCCCATATACCTCCATCAATTTTCACTCTGGATACCAAAGAAGGATAATAATCATTTTCATCTCTGACATGGAGGCATTTAAAAATTTTTCTAAATACACACTGAATAAAGAACTTACTACTTACCTCCCTATAAAGGCAAGTTAAATCATCTATTTTTAACGTAATAAGAGTTCTCAAAGGAACATCACAGAGAGTGAATGTGTGAAGATGAATTGGCTGTTATCATTTTTGTGGGGTCTAGTGCCAGAGTATTCTCACAACCAAAAAGGCCTTAAGAACTAAATAACGCAAAAAGACCCACATACTTATAATGGTTTTCTTCATGAGAAGAAACTTATTTTAAAATTATATATTGTATGTAAAGATAAGATTCAAAAAAAATATATAAAAGATGCTAAGGATTAAAAAATGCTTGCTGAATTTTGGGGCATGAAGTTTTGTGCACTATCAAAGCACCAGGCTGTAGAGCTGAGGAACTTGGCTTCTGTGACTATAAAAACTCAAAGATTCCCTAGGAGATAAACCATCTGATGCCACCAAGTTTACCCCCAAAAGGAAGCCCTGTGATAAGGGACCTTATCTATTTTGGTCACTGCCAGAATGCATGAGTTTTCTCAGCTTATTAAAGCAAAAGTTTCAAAATATTATTTCTGACTACTTCATGGATAGCTGCTATTGTGACCCCTCCAAATGATCTCCTACTGCTCCAGCCCCTTCTTGGTACTAGATGCTTCAGAGCGGCATCACCTGGCAGAAGGGTCATACCTGGCAAAGAAGAGCACCTCCAGGATACTCTTTGAGCACCACTAATGTCAGTTCTGACTAATACTCTAGGAACACTGGGTGTCAAGTATCCTGGCTATCAAGCGGTACCCAGTGATCTCAATGTTACCTCTGTACCCAGTGTTCTGAATATCACCTTGTAACCAGTATCCTGGATATCACCCCTCTACCAAGTGATCTGGATATCATCCTGTACTTAGTATTCTGGCTATCACCCCTGTACCCAGTCTTCTGGATATCATATTTGCACCTAGAGTTCTAGATATTACCAGTGCATAGAACAGTGTCTGCCACATAGTAGCTGCTCAGTAAGTTTTTCTAAATAAATTAATGTATATATAATCTATTTACTTATTTTATATTTTTTACTTACACATTTTGCAGAAGCATTACCTATTTGTTAGTTCAACCCTACACAATTGTGTTCAATAAAAAAGTATCTAGCCCATTAATTCTGCACTGTCATTATCCCTATTTCCAACGTCATTAATGGAGATAACACTGAGTAAGCACCTACTAAGCAGTGGAAACCCTGGGCCTTGAAAAGACCCTCCAGGAGTGAGCTGGAGATGTGTTATGTACTTGGACTTCTTCCAAGAGCACAGATCTCATAAATAATTCACAACTAGATGAGAAAAGGAGATGTCAAAGAAATCAAATGACTCATAACTGTGCTACTATTCTTCAGGCTCAACCTGACCTCTTTTTGGCTTTGGTGAGAGGGTCTATTTTCTGACCCTCTTTATGTCTAAAAGACATAAAAACAGACATGAATTATATGACAAATTGCAAAAGTTTGAGGAGACCTCTGGATAGACATAGAATGCAAACCCAAAATAATTTGTACTCACTGCCTACGTACGATGTGCCTAGCACTGTGCTAAGCCACATGCACATAGCATTTCAGGTAGTACCCACCACCATCCTGTGAGCAAATACTAGTCTTCACTCCATTTTACAGATGGGGTAACTAAGTTGTGGGGAGGTTAAATAATTTGTCTAACGGTACACAATTGATAAGTACCAAAGACAAAACATAAATTCCTATCTACCTTATAAAGATATAAATTTAGGAGAGTCAGCTTCTCTTGAACTGCAAATTTTATGCTGGAATATCCAATATTTAAACTAGAGCAGTCCTTGCACTAGTTGGCCAGTTTTTCTTTCATCTTATGCACACATTGGTATGGTAACACTCTCCAGGATTTTCCTTGCACACTTTTTCATCATGCTCTTCTTTCCAATTCCCTCATCCAGAATGATGTGGTTTCCATAAGTGACTCAAACCCTCCCTGGCAAAATGAGCTAGGGTCTGCCCTGCTATAATTCAGACAGATCTGGATTGACTTCTTGACCCTCCTCACTTCAGCCACCCAGCACC
Source organism: Plecturocebus donacophilus (assembly GCA_004027715.1). Classification (NCBI taxonomy): domain Eukaryota; kingdom Metazoa; phylum Chordata; class Mammalia; order Primates; family Pitheciidae; genus Plecturocebus; species Plecturocebus donacophilus. Next base: position 65,702 of record PVKP010001691.1, read on the forward strand.
TTGCCTGCCCTGTCCCCTGGTGCCCTTGACTGCTGTCTAATGTTGTTAGAAAAGCTGTTGTCTTTCTACTGTGACTGTATACACACCTTGCCACTGAAGCTTGAGTCATAATCTATTCTATCTGTATCTCTGAAAATGATTTTTACTTCAACTTTCCTGAAGAACATATATTTCTCTCTTCTTTGGCTCTGATAATTTGTGCCCAAACTTCAGACTAATAATTCCCCAGATGAGCCTGCTCCTACCCTACTTGTGTCTTCCTTTTGCAAGCACTTTCCATTCTTATTAGGCTAATATTTGAAGACAGGATCAAGATATTCTGTCTTTCCATCCTATCCAAAATACCTAAAATTCTGTCACATTTAACAGTAAGTCAATACAGGCTATGGGCTATGTATCTTTGTATTTTTCATAGTATCCAGCCCAGCCTTCCGCACTTAATAGGTCCATTATAAGTTAACCAATAAATGAAGGAATAGTTGGTTGTTTGATGAATAGCAGGAGAAAACTTGCATAAGTGCGTAGGTAAAGTAGAATATTATTTCATAGATACTGCTTGTATTTTTTTCTTGCCACACAAGTGTTTAAGAAATATTTGTTCATTAAGATTATTAGCATTCACCAGTAATTGATTTTAAGTCACTTATTTGGCTTATGATATTGTTAACTTATTAGCTACAATGTGTAAGACACCTACTGTATAGCAGCCAATATCCTGAGTACTTTTACAATTTTTTGTTTTATAACACAACAAAAGTTGAAGGTAAGTGCTAGTAATCATTTTTTAGAGTAAATCCAGGATAGAAAATTCAGAGAGGTTATGTAATTTGTGGAGGATCTCTTAAGACATGAATAGGAGCCATAGGTTTGATCCCATGGCACTCTAATTCCAAGTTCTGAATTCTTTTTATTCTTTCTGCTATTTTGCACTACTTCATTTTAAAACCAGTCTTAGAAAATATCCTTCTAAAATTTTTCAAATTTTTTTCAGGAAATAAGGAACTAGCACATTGTCTTTCGTTAATTAATTACAGCAGACTAGGTTGCAAGATCATCTAGCTGTTTCTTAGCAGAAAAAAAAAAAAAAAAGAATGATCTTGAATAAATGGAACCCAGGGTAAGTATATTTTGATGTGAGAAATGGAAGTTGAAAAGATTCTAATGATAGGCACATTCCTAGATTAACAGGAAGGTAAGTTCATAGTTCAGGGCCTAACTGACCACGGAGTAAGATGAGGACACTAAATGCCCAGATGAGACAGTAACAGAAGATGAAAGGAGGAACTAATCAGACAATGGGGTAAGAGGATGATAGTGAGGGATGGGTTCTGAAAACATGCTTTCCCACTTCACAAATATTTTGAGGAATAATTAAGATTTGTAGGGGAGAAAAGGGAATTCCCAGCTCTACCTTCTCCCCATCTCTGGCTTTGATTATAGGATGAGGCAATTCCTACAGAAAACTAACAGAGTACAGCGGATAAAAGAAGTAGAAGAGAATTCCACCCTGAAATAACATCAGTTTTTAAAAGTTACTTAATGATGGATGAGGACATCTTAAATTCAAGTCAAACTACAGATACACTTTAAAAACTAAAAGCATGCCAAGCTTGAATTAGGGAATAAAGTGGAAGCAACCATCCTTATGCATCAAAATGCAAAATTATTTCGTGGCTGCTGGTACTTTTAGGTATCAGTCAATTTAACAGACAAAAATTTGTAATAGAAATGGCAGTTGGATGTAAAAGTTGACACCAAGCTATAGATAAATTCTTACTTCAGGTCCACAGATCACCATAAGGAGCATCTGAGCATGTCCAGTAGGTTGTTAGCTGAAGTACCACAAAATGGAGTTTTTGCTTCTCTCTCTCCACTTACAGAATACATTTTTAATGTTGAACATTTCTGTCTTATGTTGTTAGAAAATCTCAATATGCGATTTTATCTAAAATGAACTTAGGAATGTGCCCCAAGGTTGCTTTCATGAAGAGATTTTTCCATTTTTACAAAAATCTCACTCTTCTCTTTTATTGATGAGTCTCTTGAACTATGTCTATGCCTTAATAAAAATCATTTTAATTGTAGGTAAAGGTAGCCACTCAAACCAGCTACAACCTGGTGTGCTGTGAATAATACCAGCCTAGTGCCTTCTGAATCCCTTTGATTATTTCTGTGTGCCTTTGTGCTGATTTCCTTGTGCTATTGCTTCCTGTGGCCTCAACAGGGACTTTTATTTCTAAGACTTCCCTCAGGCTACAGAGCTCTGCACACAGGGAACTGGAAGTGCCTGAGAGGTTAAAGCCCAGGGTAGCTTTGACACAATGACAGATGCTGAAGGACAATGAAAGACCAGCTTTCTGGCCTCAGGTCAGGAGTGCTCTGATGGTGAAGCTACTTTCCATGGAATTCGCCTGAAAGCACACCTTACTCTTCTCTCTGTAATGCTTCCTCTGCTTCCTTAATAAATTACTTGCACATGAATCCTCATTGCAGAGTCAACCTCTAGGGATCCTGACCTAAATATACCAGCATGCGCACACATACACACACACGTGCACACACACACACACAGGCTGGAGTCATTTTGGTATGGCTACTACAAGAGGCAATGACAGAGAATCAGAGCACAGCACGCCCTTGGAAACTGGAACTGGAAAGCACTTGGGTCCTAGTGCTTCTCTTCCAACCATACACAATCCTTCCCTCTGCTTCTCTGCTAGGAAATATGACACATTAAATGGAAGACACATCTACCATTGTGGCATGGTTTTCAAACATTTTTGCCCATAGTACACAACAACCCAACATTCCCTCACACATACACATTCACACAAAACATATAAACATAAAACAAATATTCTGTGAAATAATACTGGCTCTCCCTACCTGTGATAAACTCTATTTTTATTGTTTTCTGTTATAATTGAGTCTATTTCATTTTTTAAAATGCTAGCAGCACACAACTAAATTGATTTCAAGGCCCATTAATGGGTTATAACCAGTACCTTGAGCCATTAAGGGTTTGCATCTAAATGCTAATACTACCAGAAGAATTGCCCCAATAAGTCATTATCATCCACTGACACCTTATGGTGCAGCAGCTCACTATTCATGCAACAAATATGTTTACAGCATCTGCTCTATGCATGCCATTTTTGCTGTGAGCCAAAAGGATACACACATAAGAAGGCAGCAAACCTCACCTTTAACTATGGCTCACTATCAGGAGCCATAGTTGCAAGTGACAGAAGCCCATTTTGGCTGATTCATATAATATGAGATATATATGATATACACTATATAGTGATCAATATGACTATATATACAGTTCTATAATTACAGAGATATAATAGATGTTGATGATAGATAGATGATTGATAGGTAGGTGGATGGGTGGATGGATGGATAGACAGACAGATAGAGAGTCATTTTCCCAGGACTACCAAGAGAGGGAGAGAACAAGGTAGAGAGTTTCACAGACATAGTCACATTCATTGTCACACCCAGAGGAGGAACTCTGCCTCCTCTGCTGAGCCTTCCAGCACCCCAAGCCCACCCTGGACCCAGTCACTATCACTGATATCACTGCCATTGCTGCCTTGGAAAAGTCTATGTGGCAGCCACAGTATCCCTCCCCAGTCTTAAATGGAATACTCTATCACCACATCTCCGAAGCACCAGCTCCTGAATATAATAAATCTGAAGTGATTGTATCTCCTGTTTAAACCTGAGCCATGGGCCTTTGCATGGTAACTAAGAGTTTAGACTCTGGGGTGAGATTCCTTGGCTTCAAATCTTGGCTTTCCAATTACTTGCTGTATGATCATAAAAATGTTGCTTTCTCTCTGTGTGCAGCAGTTTCTTCAAGTGTATCAATTAGATAGTAGTTGTATCTACTTCACAGGGTCGTTTGAGGATTAAATGAGTTACTACTTGTCAAGTGCTTAGAAGCAACTGTTAGGGGTTGTGACAAACATCTGAATTACTGGAGCAAATCCATATGGGTCTGCAGCAACATCAATTCTTGCCTCCTCAGAAGAAAGAACTCGACTGAGGGGCATGAGGCAGATAAATACACTGAGGCAAGTTTCAGAGCAGGAGTGGAAGTTAATTAAAAAGCTTTAGAGCAGGAAAGAATGGAAAGTACACTTGGAAGAGACCTAAGTGGGCAACCGTGGAGGTGCAATGTGGCATCTGACCTATTGACTTAGGGTTTTATATGTTGGCATACTTCTGGGGTCTTGTGTCCCTTTTCCCATGATTATTTCCTTTGGGTGGGCTTCCTGCATGTGGGGTACCCTTCCATTTGGGAGGTGAGCATGCACAGTGTGTTTAAGAAGTCGTGTTCATGCTTATCTGAGGTTTTCTTCCCTTTTCCAGTGGAATATTCCTGAAAGGTCATACTCCGCCATTTTGTATCCTAGCATGCATGCTGAGCTTACTGACCCAATTCCTGAGATTTCACTGGAAGCCTGAGATTGCCAATTTCAAGTCTTTTTATCTGTTTGGAAAATTGCCTCTCTCTGGTGCCTGAGATCAATGATCAATTTAGTGTGACAACTTTGGACCATCAGGAAATTGTGTCTCCCTAGTGCTGGCTGCCAATTCTCATTTTTATTTTTTTAAATTCCTTTATTATTTATTTTTAAATTTTAAGGTCCCAGGATACATGTGCAGAATTGGCAGGTTTGCAGGTATACATACATCATGGTGGTTTGCTGTACCTATCAACCTGTCATCTAGGTTTTAAGCCCTGCATGCATTAGCTATTTGTCCTAAATAAAACCTGACTCATTGCTGAGGTGTCACCTAAAGTTTTTGGTCTCCCAGCCAAGGAAATCAAGGTTGCAGACATTCCAAAGGTGAGGTCAGAGCAGAAGTTTAATAAGCAAAAGGAAGAAAGCTCTCTGAAGCAGAGACGGGTCCCAGAAAGATGGGTTGCCATTTTACAATCAAAGGCAAGAGTTTTTATAGACAAGCTGGTGAGGACAGGGGTGCTTCATTTATATAAGGCGTGAATTTCTGAATCCCCACCCTACCCTTTCTAGTGTTCATGTGGGCTTCTTAGCCTGAGTCACTCCATGTTGCTTATCTCTTCCTACAGCACAAGTGTAAAAAAGGTGGGGGTGGCGGAGGGGGCACAACACTACAAGGTGGATGTGCCTGGTTCAAGGTAGCCCTTCTAATTGGTACTGCTGCAGGCACTGCCCCTGTGTGAGCCTCCTTGTCTGAACATTTCCAAGAAGTTAGAGGGTTGTGGTTACTGGGTCCCACTGTATGTCTGTACATCACACAGGAGGCCCCCTTCTGTGTTACTTGTGTTAGAGCTTGCCATTCTTATCTGTGTTTGCAGCCTGATCTCTCAGGCTGCTCTCTGCTGCAAGAGAAATGACCTCTTAGGCTGTTTCTTGTCAGCAGAGAGGCTGCTTATTGTTAGAAGACAATTCTACCGAGGACCTTGTCCTAACTATCTGCCTAATGGATCTCTCTCTCTCCCTTCAGCCCCTCAGACTCCCCACTTAGGAGTGGAGACCCTAACAATTGTTAGGGGGGTTGGGCAATGACTCATGTAGCTACTGCCTGCTGGAGAGGGTCGTTGAGTGGGGAAATGGCAGCTAGGGTTCCTCCTGAGGTCGATCTAGAGGTCCTCCGGAGAATGAGTGTCCAGTTGTGTATGTGTGTGGCTCTATTTGTAGTACCATTTGGAGTTTGATAGCTTCTAGGTGAGAAGAGATGAAGCTGGACAAACATGGTCCAAATATTAAAGCTAGTACAATTATTAATAGTGGGCCTGAAAAAGGGAGGAGCCATGATCACCAATTTAGCCATTTAGACCAAGAGCCTCATGACTGACAGTCATTTTTGCATCTTAGAGACCCTATCAGCTAATTTGGGTGGCACCCCTTACTATCCCTGATTGGAGGACATAGAAACAGCATTTTTCCTCTAGAACGAGGGGTAGGTCACACTTTTCAACAGTTAAGAGGTCTAGTCCTCTCCAATTTTATAGAGTGACTGATGCTAAGAAATCTATTTGATTTGGTATGGTATCAGTGGTTCAGCCAATGTCCTTTAAACTTTCTGTAAAATCTTTGGACAAGTCTTCATAGTAGGACAGAGATGTTGCTAGTCCTCCAACCCCTGTTCCTACACTTGCTGCAATTCCCAAGTGATATGACTTGGCTGTGTCCGCATTAAAATCTCAACTTGAATTGTATCTCCCAGAATTCCCATGTGTTGCGGGAGGGACCCAGGGGGAGGTAATTGAATCATGGGGGCCAGTCTTTCTTGTGCTATTCTCGTGATAGTGAATAAGTCTCACAAGATCTGATGGGTTTATCAGGGGTTTCTTTCCACTTTTGCTTCTTTCTCATTTTTCTCTTGCTGTCACCAGGTAAGAAGTACATTTTGCCCCCTGCCATGATTCTGAGGCCTCCCCAGCCATGTGGAACTGTAAGTCCAGTTAAACCCCTTTTTCTTCCCAGTCTCACGTATGTCTTTAATCAGCAGTGTGAAAACAGACTAATACAATTGGTAAGAAAAGGTCATTCCCTACATTTCAAAACCTAATTTTGAAGGGGTATTTCTTATCCACAGAAGGACCGTGAGAAGGAGAGTAGTCCAGGGGAGGTGAGTTTCCTGAGACAACTTTTTGAGGTGTCTTTTGATAATGTTGTCTGTTGTTCTGCCTTTCCTGAGAACTGGAGTCTCCAGGCACAATGTAGATGATATTGTATGCCTAGTGCCTTTGAGATCCCCTGAGTGATAGCTGCTTTAAATGAAGAGCCATTGTCACTTTGGAGGTATTTGGGGAGTACAAAGGAGGGAACTACTTGATTGATTAACATTCTCACTACCTCAGAGGCCCTTTATGTTTGACATGGAAATGCTTCCACCCAGTTAGTGAAGGCATCCACCCACGCCAGGAGGTATTGAGTGCCCCTTGATTTTGGCATATGGGTAAAGTCTATTTGCCAGTCCTCCCCTGGATAACTTCCCATTCTCTGAGCTAGAGGGGGAAGAAGCCATCTGTTGAGGGGGGTGTTTTTAAGGCAGACTTCACAAGCATTAACAACCTGCTTGACTGTTTTTAGTAGGTTCTCATCTGAGAATAATCTTTGGACACATCGGTAAGTTTTATTCTTCCCTAGATGAAAAGTTTGGTGAAAAGTCTTAAGGACCTTCCACTGGTTGGAGGCTGGCAAGTGGAGCTTGCCATCCTCTGACTACAACCATCCGGAGGGCTGGAAAGTGAATCTGTGAGAAGTGGCCCATGCTATTTCTGCAGGAGAATACTGAGGCTTTATTTCCCTGATGGAGCCTTGCCAGATTAGAGGGGCTTCAAACGTGTTGGCACACTAAGGTTTTCATGTTGCTAACCTGGCTGCCTGGCTGGCTAACTTATTTCCCTCAGCTATTTCATCTGTTCCTTTCTGATGCCCTTTACAGTGCATTACTGCTATTTATTGTGGAAGGAAAACAGAATAACGGCCTGTAAATTTCCTGATGCTTTTCATGGGAGACCCATTAACAGTGAGAAAAGGTCTCTCCTTCCAAATGGCAGCATGAGCATGGTAGATAAGAAAGACATATTTGGATTTGGTATAAATGTTAGCTGTTTTACCTTTGCTTAATTCAAATGCCTTGTGAGAGCTAACAGTTCAGCTAATTGGGCACTTGTGCCTAGAGAGAGAGATGCACTTTCAATGATGATATTCAGAGTGACTACTGAACACCCTGCCTTACAGACTCCCTGCTCCACAAAGGAGCTCCCATCTATCTATAAAGATGGTCCAGTCTGGATTTTCTAGGGGAGTTTCCCTGAGATCCTCCATGGCTGCATAGGTTTGTATTACAACTTGCTCACAGTCATGTTCAGGTTCCCCACTGGGAGGGGAGTAGCTGAATTCAGGTGAGAGCAAGTTTCTGGTTGGGCTGCAGATCCCTCTATTAGTAGAGCCTGGTATTTAAGGAGATAGCCATGTGTTAGCCAAAGGCCTCCTCTAGAGGATAGCAATCCTGCCACATTATGCTGGGTATAAACAATTAAGCTATTCTCCAGGGTTTTCATGGTGGCTTCTGGCATCAGTAGGGCCACTGCTGCAACTGCCCAGAGGCAAGCTGGCCATCCTTTAGCCACCAGGATCACTTCCTTACTTAGGTAACCCACTGGCTGTTGAGCTGGCCCCTAGGTCTGAGTTAAAACTCCCAGGGCCATTCCCTTTCTTTCTGACACATAAAGATTGAATGCCTTCCCTATAGAAGGCTAAGGGCTGGTGCCTCAAACAGGGCTTGTTTTAACTGGTTAAAGATCCTTTTTCACTCCAGATCAAGGAATGAGTCTTGGCTGCCTGAGTTTCATTTATTAACTGGTATAAGGGACAGGCCATTTCTTCATTCCCAGGTATCCATAGCCTGCAAAATCCTGCAATTCCCCAAAATCCTCTTAGCTGCTTTAGGGTTTTAGGGAGGGTAAAGGAAGAAATGAGCTTAATCATTTCTTCTCCCAATGCTCTGGTCCCTTCAGATAACACTATACCAAGGTACTTCATTGAGATTTAGCAAAGCTGGGCCTTGGATTTTGAAACTTTGTATCTCCTATTGGCAAAGAAATTGAGAAGGGCCTCAGTGCCTTCCTGAGAAGCTTTCTCAGTTGGGACACAGAGAAGAATGTCATCTACATACTGTAGGACTTTAGCATGAAAATGAGAGAACTCAGACAGGTCTTTAGACAGTGCTTGTCCATACGAGTGAAGGCTGTCCTGAAACCTTTGTGGCAACATCGTCCAGGTTACTGGGCAGTCTGGCCAGAGAGATCTTCAAAGGCAAATAGATATTTTGAGTCAGGGTGTAGTGGTATGCAGAAAAAGGCATCCTTTAGGTCTAGCACTGTGAACCATTTAGTTCCCTAAGATATTTGGGTTAGCTGAGTATAGGGATTAGGGACTACTGGATGAACTGAGACCATGGCCTCAATAATGAGGCGGAGGTCCTGAACTAGTCCCCATTCCCCATTGGGTTTCTGCATCCCTAATATTGGGGTGTTGCAGGGGCTACTGCAGTGTTCTGAGGAGACCTTGCTTCTTCAGATTATTAATAATGACCTCCAACCCTTTTCAAGCCTCTGGCTTTAGGGGATATTTTCTTTGGTTAGGAAAAGAAGTAGGATTCTTAAGATGGATTTGGACCAGTATCGCAGTTATAGCCTGGCCAATTTTCCCCTGGCTTGCCCACACCTCTGGGTTAATACTGGTTTTCACCAAGGAAAGACAGTCTGTCCCTGGGCCATAAGGATGCTGGCTCCCATGGGAGCTATAATATCTCTACCTAATAAGGGACTTTCAGGCATGATTTAAAAGGCATGTGTAAATAGTAGGTCCCCCCAGCTACAACTAAGGGGTTGAGAAAAATATAGGGTTATAACCTTTCCTGAGATGCCCTTCACAGTCATGCTAGGGAAGAGGGGAGGCCTGGATTGGAGAAGAACAAAGAGACTGGCTCCAGTATCCTGAAGGAGATCTACTCTCCTTCCTTCAATTTCCAGAATCACCCAGGGATCCTGAGCAATAATGTCAGTTTGGGCCACTGGAGCTGAGGAATTGAGCCCTGGGACCCATCAGTCCTGATGGACCATTTGTGAGACCAGTTCTGGACCCAGTGACCTACGTCTCTGGGGGCAGTCTGATCTCTAATCATCCCTGACACAGACTGGACAGGGCTGAGGTACCTTCTTCTTACTGCCTGGACAGTCCTTCTTAAAATGCCTTGGTTTGCCACATTAGTGGATCCTGAACTTTACAGGCCTCTAAAGGAGCCACCAGAGCCTCTGTCCTCCTGCGCTTCCTCTCTTTTTCCTGGGCCTCCTCCTGATCCCTATTGTAACACACTGGGGTGGCCACCCTCAGGAGGTTCTCCAGAATACTATCTGGTCACATAGCCTGTTTCTGTAATTTTTTTCTAAGATCAGGGGCTGCCTGCGTAATAAACTTGTACTTTAGGATTAGCTGTCCTTCGAATGAGTCAGGAGACAGGGAAGTATGTTTTATTAAGGCCTCTCTCAGCCTTACCATGAAAGCTGAGAAATTCTCATCTGGTCTCTGATCTTGCAGCTTACAGAAATTAAGAAGTTTGGCCCTAGTTTTTCACTGGCCATCCAATATGCACATTAAAAAGTGTTTCCTTTCCCATTCATCTGTGAGGTCACTATGGTCCTAGCCACAGTTTTCAAGTGGGTATTGCTCTCTCCCTATTGGGAATAGTTGTTCCATAATTTCCTCCCCTCCCTTATCTCCTCTCTTTCTTTTTGGCCTAGTGTAGGAAACATGTTGTTCATCCCTGAATTTTTCTGCTGCCTGCAGAGTTGCCTGCCTCTCAGCAGCTATTATGGTTTGGTTTAACATAACATAACATCTCTCCATGTGACGTCATACACCTGGGCTAGATTTTGGAAAGCCTCTATACCTGTTAGGGTCATCAGAGAACCTACCCAGGTCTCCTTTTATTTGTCTAAGGTCTTGTGATGAGAAGGGAACCTGAACCCTAGTGGCACCATGTCCACTGGGCATTTCTTGCAGTGGTAAAAGCAAAACTGGGAAAGTGGGGCATTTTAGAAGTGGTGAAACTGGAGGAGCTAATGGCACAGTTGGAGGAGGAAGCCCTGGATGGGGGGACAAGAGGGTCTGAGACACTTAATAGTTGTCTCAGAGGATTCCCCAGGAATTGCTTTTCTTAGCTTCGGGGAATCATTCCCCATGGGTCTCCCTGATATGACTGCTAAAGGAGCTGGGTTGATTGTGCATCACTTGCAGAGGTCTGGATTGTCCCACAGGGCAAAAAAATCCTGTACATAGGAGATCTTGAACCATCTGCCCTCCCATCTACAGAAAAGATCTAATTGTTGGATAATATTAAAATCAAGAATTCCCTTATAAGTCCAGGTTTGTCTGTCCCCAAGCTGGTAAGAAGGCCACACTCCTGTACAAAAGAACGTGAGCTGCTTTTTCTTCAGCGTCTCAGGGTTCAAAGACTTCCAGTGCTTCAGAATGCACTCAAGAGGAGTGCAGGTTGAAGATGGTTTGTTACCCATCTAGAAAGAGAGAGGGAAGGAAGGAAAGATGTCTCTTAGTCTTCTCTCTCCTTTTGGAATGACCCAGATGAAGAGGAAGACAGTGGGGGTATTCCTTCAGTATCCTCCTTCCTTTGTTCCCTGGGCCCTGGCATCCATTAAAGGTGCCATCCATGGGTGCAAGCATGACTATTCCTGCCTGACCTACTTCTCTGAATCTTCCACCCATGGACCTGGAGGAGTGAGTCAGGCAGGAATAGTCATGCTCACCTGCATGAGACACTAGTCTTCTGCTGATAATTCCCCTTTGATTCCTTAGATCTGTGTGGCTGGCATGTCTCCCCTATAGATATATCTTGAGAGAGACTGTGTAAAATAGTTGCCTTTGGTCCAGGCCCCTCAATGAAGGGAGTATTCTGAGTTGGGCCCTATTTTCTGCTATTATGGCCTGAGCTAAAGTATTTATTCTTAGGCCATGGTTCTGACTGACTTTCAACCATAGAATCCCTTCTCTATTTAAATACCATTCTAGTCACAGGCAGAATAGGTGTCTCAAAAAAAACGTAAGGGTCAAATGACTGTCATTCTGCTGATGAAGACAGTACTGAAGTCAAAATCTGAATTAGAAGGATCTCTCTCTCCACCACATAATAGACAGAGTCTTCCCATTCACAGAGAGGGCATAAGACCTGGTGTGGAGATCCTCAATAAGGAGAAGAATTAGGAAACTAGAGGTTTTGGCAAAGAGCCAACAAGGCTTCCCATAGAGAAGATTTCCATTCCAGTAAGGAACCTTGAAATACCGGCTGTAGCTTTCTTTCCAAATGCTTATCAGACAAAGTGTTGAATGGGAGGTCTGACGTGTGACAGGCTGTCCTCACAACATGCCTCCCGGTAGGAAAAAGTTAGTTCCCCTCATAGAAAGACTATCTAGTTCAACTGGGCAGCGTTGGCTCCTCACATGGGAAAATCAACAGCCTAAATGAAGAGGGGGCCACTCACTGGGAAGGAAATAGCCCCTTGTGGAACCCCAGGAAGTGTCATCATGGAGCGTTAAATGATCCCTCAGACCCAGACTGTAAAATCCTCCGGTCTCTAAAAAGTTACAAAAACAGTAATCTCTCCAGCTACAGTCCCAGTTGCTAAGGCACTGGCTAATCCTGCCTAACAAGTCTATTTCCCCAGGCTGTAAAAACTCCTCCAACACTGCACACAGAGAGGGAAGAGGAGACGCAGTAGCTCTGGAAAGGAAAGGGGGAAACGGCAATAGGAAAAGCTTGGGGTCCTGTTGCTGACACCCCCCAGTCAGGCAGTCAGGGCCTGGGGTTAGTCCATACACTCTCAGGTAACACCTGGGTGTGGCCCCTGACAGAAACCTTCAGTTGCCTCAGGACCTCTTCCAGCCCCTTGTGATAACTAGGCTCTCCATGAAAGGAAATCTTTTCAGAGCAGAGCCAACATTCCCAGCACCCTGAGGGCTCTGGGGAACACCTAGTCCTCCCCAGCAAGCCTATCCTCTGTGTCTTTAGACCAGGAGCCATGCTTGGTGTGTTTAGATGGCCAACAAATGCCTGATGTTTTTCTTGATTTGAGAAAACGGAGGACCAGAGGCCTCCGAAATGAAAATAGAGTTGGGGTCTGCTCCTACTGCCCCTTTTGATGAAATCCTGGACAAGACCCCGAAATGAAACCAGCCTCATTGTCTGAGGTGTCACCTGAAGTGCTTGGTCTCACAGCCAGGAAATCAAGGACGCTGATACTCCAAAATGAGGTTAGAGCAGAAGTTTACTAAGTGAAAGAAAGAGAGCTCCCTGAAGCAAGGAGAGGTTCTAGAAAGATGGGCTGCCGTTTTACAGTGAAATGCAAGGGTTTTTGTAGACAAGCTGGTGGGGAGAGGGCTGCTTCATTTACGCAAAGCACGCATTTCTGAATCCCCACCCCACCCTTTCTAGTGTGCATGTGGGCTTCTTAGCCTGAGTTACTCCACGTTGTTTATCTCTTCCTGTAGCACACGTGTAAAAAGGCAAGGGGCAGAACACTCTCAGGTGGATGTGCCTGCTTCACGGTGGCTCTTCCAACCGCTGCACGCACTTCCCGTGTGCCTCCTTGTGTGAACATCTCCAAGAAGGGAGAGGGCTGTGGTTACCGGGGCCCACTGTAGGTCTGCACGTCACACAGGAGGCCCCTTTCTGTGTTAGATGTGTTAGAGCTTGCCTTTCCTATCTGTGTTTGGTGAAAGAACCTCTTGGGCTGCTTTTTGTCAGACCAGAGGCTTCTTTTTGTTAGAAAGGAATTCTGACAAGGAACCTTGCCCTATCTGCCTAGTTGATTTCTCTCTCTCTCTCCTCTCACACTCATGCTCTCCCCTCCCCTTGTGCCCCACTCCCCCACAGGCCCTGCTGTGTGTTGTTACCTCTCCTGTCTCCATGTGTTTTAACAATTAGCATTTTTAGATAGTCTGATAACTGCCAGACTGTCACCTGATGGTCACCTGACATTCCTGGTGTGTGGTTGGGAGCCCTTTCCTGCCCTGCTGATGATGCCTGACTAGCTACCTACTATAACACAATGGCTATTACTATGAGGAACTGAAGAAGGGAATATCTTGAGCTTTCAAATTTTATCATGAGAGATGAGCTCAGTATCCAATCAAGACTCAAAAATGAGAAAATTTCCAAACCACATGATGAACAATCCAAAAAAGAATGATGAATGCCCAGTATCTAACCTAGTAGAATGTTTGAAAGATAGATTCCTGTCCTCTGAGAAAAGCACTCTGTGGAAATGGAACACTGTTATGAAAGGAAAGGAAAATCTTGGGAGCCCAAACCCAGTATGTCTAAGAGAAAGTTAAGCTTGAGGACTGAGTGGTGTGAAAACTACCTTCCTTTTGTTCACAGATAGCTGCAATTTCACATTGTGATTTTATCCTACATAAAAATATAGATTTACTGAGCACAAGATGAAAGCACAATTCACTTTTCCCCTCCCTCCCTCTTTCACATGTAAAATGTAGATTCATAACCTCTAATCAAGGCCTCACAAGAATAACTACCCTCCCCACTTTTTTCCATTTCCTCCTTTCCATCCTATTTTCTTTTTCTTTTTTAAATATTTAAGCCCTCAGAAACCTCCTTGGGAAAGGCAGAGGCCACGGGTCCTCTTGTAACTTGTGTTTCTTTTTCCCAGGTGCATGCTCAACCTTGACAAAACAAACTCCTAAATCAATCGAGCTCCAACTCACTCTCTTTTTGGTTTACAATGGGATAGACTGTGAAAAGTTTGGACTGGAGAAGACTGGCAGCCAGAAATCAGTGTAAAGAAAAATCCAGGTACAAAGTAGAGAGAGCAGAGGCTATGATTGCCAAAGACCTCTCCACCTGACAGTTGCACCATGGACCACGCCTGCTCCCCACCACCCTGAGATCATATGGCATTCTACAGCAGTAGACTTCAAGTATTTTTGCTCATATATCTCCTAAAAGAATTTTGCAAACTATTTACATCAAACAGACTTTTAACATCTAGAATTTTTAACATAAATTTAAATAGTTGAAAATGTGGTGATTTCTGGCACATAATAGAGATGCTTTAAATATATTTTCCTCAAAATCTTGAAGCTTCTGATTTAGTTTTTTTAATTTTTAGAAATTGTCTTTCCTTATAAGGAAAATGACAAATAAGGTTCTCAGTTTCAAATTGAGGAAAGCAGACTTAATTTATGTCAGAAAAAAAATCTGACTGTATTTGAATTGAAATATATGTGTGAATCTGCATCCTTGTGCTAACCATCTGATTTCTGAATTCAGTTTTAGAAGAGATAGAGAAGGCATGGAACTCAGCCATGAGTTTGAGTCCTGATGAAATAATGTGTTCCCCCCTCTAATATTTTTCTACTGGAGGCTCTCTTTGTTTTTCTCTCATACAATACTCCCTCATGAGCTGTGAAGTGTCAAGTTTTCCCCTGAGTAGCTTCATGGTTAAGTCCTGAGCAATGCATCATAGTCAAATTTAGGATAAGTTAAGTGGGAGGAAGTCAGCTGCAAAAGGGGAAATGGGAAGAGAGAGCCCATAGACCACAGACACATTTATAGGTTGCCAATTTAGGAAGGAATACATTTAGAAGTATGGAAGTTTATTCCTTAAAAAGACCTCATCTTACATGCCCATTGGAAAATCTTCATATACCACCCCTTAGCATGTATGTCCCAGTTTAAAACAAACAAAAAATCCTAGAGTAATATCTAACTCAGTAATATTTAAATTATTATATGTAGATTTTTCCATCAGGATGCATATAATAAATGTATGATTTGTATCTAGTGTTTTAACCAATCAGTACTAATATGGTGGAGTGGGTAACACTTTTCTCTCCATTCCCTCTACAACTAAAGAAAAGAATCACTTAGCAAATGGTGCTAATAGTTTAGATTATGCACTTAATTCTACAGTCTTATGTTAGAAGCTTAACTTTTTACAGGGCCCTAGAATGCCTTTAGTACTAAATTCATCTTGACAAAAAATTTCATTTAATTGTGATATGAATATTTTATAAAGTGCTATCCTACTTAAAGTAAATATATAATTCAAGAAAAAGCAAAATTTAGGATACTAAGGAATTTTGCCAAAGTGTTTTAAAGAGGAGAGCCAATGAATTGGGAGTTAGTGAGTCTCCAGTTCTTTACCTACCACCATAGAAAGCCTCAGGGCCTTTGGAACCAATACCAGCAAACCATTCCTGCAAAGGTCTCGCCTTAGGGCAAGGATCTTTCTGTACCACATGCTCTAAAGAGATTGTGCTGGCCACATATATCTAGACGTTTTTAAGGTAGGTTCCACAATTATTATCAAGTTGCTTTTAAATAGAAATCTTCCTTTCTTTCTCAAACATGTACATGATTGATAGAGCATTCTATAAGAAATGAGAACTCCACACAGTAGTCTTTATACATTTTCATGGCTGGCAAAATCTTTATGGAACTTCTGTGTTATTCAATTCCTCAAGGCAATTCCTGTTTGGCAAACCATATTTTCCATTCTCCATCTTTACTTGCTCTCTGAATGGTGAGAAACTGACATTCACAGATAGACTAAAAGCTAAATAAGTGATTAAGTGAATGAATGAATGAATGCCTATTAAATGCAGAGTATCTAGCCAAATCTCAAAAGGAGCAGATTATTCCTTTATTTCCTCTCCTTTCTATTCCCCTGAATTTGTCTGCAGGCAATTGTCCAGTAATTCTAAAAACTCTTTGAAATGACTAAAACAGTAAAGCTGAGACATAACAGACTGCTGGAGAGCTAGACTTGGGATCGGCAATGCTGAAATCACCATGAACTACTCTTAGGGCCTCCGGAGCGTGGAGAGGGAAGAACAACTAGGCCTACGGCCCTCAATTGCCTGTCTTATGCAATACTCTGATTTAGCAAGAGCAGAGAGGATGGTAGAAGAGAAGAGGTGGAGCAGAGAGGAGATAAGATATAAGGCAACCAAGTTAATTGATTACACAGCTAAGGATTTCTCTTCAAAGGTTAGGCTCCCATAAGGATAAATTCCACTCCATCTGTTACTAACACCAAATGAGAAGAAAGTCCCTACACTCAAAGATATAATGGTTTCCTTGAAGTGGTGAATTTAGTTTAATTTCTAACCTTTCTCTTCTATCAACATTGGATATTGTTAAAAATACATTTTATGATTACGTTTTCTGAATTTTTACACCTTTTAACCAGAATGAGTTAAATGCCAAGCGCTACTAAAGGGCTCCCCTGGACTTGATCTTCTGTCTAAAGTGTAAGCTCTTATACTCTACAAAGGAGATGATGTTGCCAGACCTATGCACATGACTTTGTGACTAGAAGGAGGTTAAGAATTCATAGCTAGCTAGCTGTTAATTGCCAACCCAGTAGCTATTTCCCTCTCACCTTGTAAAGGGAACTCTAATTTGTTTTAGTGTCCTTCAGCACAGGTGACTTGACCTAGCTCACAAATACATCTCTGGTCTGAGTAAGTCACTCACAGCAGTCCCACTCCTCTTACCTGCTATTGTTTTTGTCATGAGCATGTGACACCCATGTGGTTAAGAAGGTAAGACAGAAGCCACGTTAAGTCTTCTGGGGAAAGGTTTCCTTACTCAAAAATAATGTCAAAAGGAAGACACATTCCACTTGTCCTGCTGGATGCTGGGAGGGTACACGATAGCTCATGCTTATGCAATCACTGTGCTTCTATGTGGGGAACTAGCCTCAGTATCCAGCCAAGACACTGAGCATGGCAGGGTGGAAGACAGAAAGAATGTGAATCCTTGACAATGGCATTGAGATGCTGAATTAAATAATCCAGGCACTTCCCAAACTTGCCCCTTCTTCGTGTGCCCTTACTATTTAAACTTCCTGTGGTGGTTTTACAATACGTCCACAATTCTTTGATTCTCTTTCCTGTAAGAGATGAAACCTAATTCCCCTCCTTAGAGCACGGTTTAGTTAGATTTAGTGACTCACTTCTAACTAGCAGAATAAAGTAGAAGTGATGGTAGGCAACTGCAGAGACTAAGCCTTAAAAGCACTGTGGCTTCCTCTTTACTTTCTCCTGGATTACTCAGAGTGGGTAAAGCTAGCTGTCATGTTATGAGGACACCCAAGCAACCTAAGGAGAGGCCCACATGGTGAGGAGCTGAGTTGGTCACCTGCCAGTCAATAGTAGGTGGGCCATACTGGAAGCAGACCTTCCAGCCTCAGTCAAGACTTAAGATGATTGCAGTCTCTGCCTACATTCTGACCACAACCTCATAAGAGACTTAGAACAACCCAGCTAAGCCACTCCAGAATTTCTGACTTACAGGAACTGTGAGACAATATATATTTGTGTTTTTAACTCATTGCATTTTGGGGACGTTTGTTATGTAGAAGTAGATAACTAACAGTTTCTAAGACTGGATTCTCTGACCTTTTCAGGCATAGCAATTGATAAAATGTTCTAAAAGATTGCATCCTAAAACCAGAGAATTACAGCTTCCTCCATGGGTCTTCTGGTTCATTCTTTCTTTTTTTGAAAGACTGCATAATGTTGTTTGAGATAAATAGATGTATTTCTCATTAGGCCTTCCGAAAAAGGAGATAACAGTTGTTCCAGGGCATTACTTTCATAACCATCTGGTGAGAGGCTGAAATCACTCTGGTTATGATTAAACCAATTGCATCTCATTGTATCCTTAGAATAGTGTTTCACAAACTTTCTTACAGAAAAAGTATCCTGAATGATACTAACTGATATTCTACAAAAAGAGTTGGGGAGACGTTGAGTTTTAAAATACACATATAGCATATTAAAGGCCACGGAGAAGGTTTTCTGCAAAGAAAGAAAGAAAGAGAGAGAGAGAGAGAGAGAGAGAGAGAGAGAGAGAGGAAAGGGAAAGAAGGAAGGAAGGGAGGGAGGGAAAGGAAAGGAAGGAAGGAAAGGAAGGAAGGAAAGAAAGGAAGGAAGGAAGGAAAGGAAGGAAGGAAGGAAAGAAGGAGAAGAGAAGAGAAGAGAAGAGAAGAGAAGGGAAGAAGAAAATCTGTTTAACTTTTGTGTAACTCAGAATTTCTCAAAGGCAGGGTGACTATAGACTGCCCTCTCCATGCTCCTTTCCTCCAATAAAATTACCTATGAGCATTTCTTGGGGCATAAATGGAACACATGGAAACATGGGTGTGGATGAGAAAGAGCTCATCACAATATATACTGAATGGAATGTATTAACATGAATGATCAAAATAATCCAAAATACTATACTCAAAATAACATAGCCATCCTACAGTTATACAGTCACATTCATTATCTGAGTAATCCACAGCATCTAAGTTTAGATTTAGATCTTGAGTCAGAAATAGTACAAAATTATCAATGCGCAGTTAGTAGCAAAGTAGGAACCATGCACATTTATTCAAAAAGATCAGGACTTACCTCCAAAACTCCAGACATACAGATTAGTTTCTTGTTTTCTATTAAACAACAAGATTTTTGCACCCTCCTTTTAAAATGTTTAATACTGTAGAAAAATGTTTCATCTGAAACATTTGGTACAAAAATAAAACTTAGAGATTTCTGAAATATTGATATCTGGTATATTAGACACCAAATTAGCATGCCTCTGACAACTAACAGGTCACATAATTCACCTATTATTCATGCTGCTGAGGAAGCCAAAGCCCTCTTGAATGGTAGTGTCTTGGCAACAGAATCCCTGGATTCTCTCGTGTTAAGCCCCAAAGTCAAATGAATGAAGCCCCACACTCCTACAGTGAGTAGGAAGATCACTCACAGCAGTTGATTAGGACTTGCCCTAACCAGACAAGGTCCCATAAAGGAAATGGTTCTGCCCCGGGGCTGTGCCATGTTAGGAATGCCCAGAATAAAAAAGATCCTTCACTGAGGGAGCTCTGAGGAGGTAATAATTGCCTCTAACTCCTCCTAAGCATTATAACTTTGAAAGAATTTTTTTTGACTCTTGAAATCAAACTATATTACACCACCCCTGAAGACTTCCATAGAAATGTAATCTATGGAAACAAATGTGTGCAACTGGATATAAAGAAACCCCAATTTCTCCCTCCATGCCTATGGTTCTCTATCTTTGATTCCTGCTGTTTTCACTTTGTCTGCCACCCGGGAAAGGAGGCTTCTTTTATAACTCTGGTTCAAGTGAGGACACAGATTCTTTTCCTTAGTCGGTATCCTTAGCAGAAATGAGACGTGCTGTCATTTAGGTATTTGGTATCTAAAGAGGGATCTCCCCAAAGAAAATAAATGGAATACTTATGGAATAATTTTTCAGTGGTCAAATTTTAGAAGATGGGATTCTAATGCTATAACAATTATACCTTGACCCTCATGGCAGGTAAATCTGTTTGGACTCCTTTCTGGCTTCTTTCTTAGCTCACTGCCTACACCCCTTTACTGGGAGAGAGAGGAAATACTGCCATCCACACCAAGGACAGAGTGACTACGTTTCTTTCCTCACTCACACCCATCACTTCCCAAACTTTCAAATTCCAGTTTTTCTCTGATATGAGAGATTTCTTATCTACAGCTTTCCCAATTTCCCATATCTAATTCATCAGCAAGTCTGAGAATGGTATCACTGAATCCCAGAATTTCTACAAACTCAAGAGTACTTGAAGCATTCTTTTTTTCTACTTGAGGGAAAGTCCACACTGTAGACTGCATTTATAAAGAGAACCTACAGCTACTAATCCAGAAGCTAGGAAGGACTTAGAGAGTTTCAGAAACCAGAAAAGGTCTGTAACCAAAATGCAGGCTCAGTTGCTCACCACTTGCAGAAATCAGCTAAGAGTGAGATTAGGTATAAAGAAAGTGGCTTTATTCCAAAGCTCAGCTTAGGGGAAGTGGTACAGCCTCTTGCCTTTAAAGGTACCACTTTGCTTTGGGGGAAGAAAGAAGAGGCTTTTAAAGAGGGACTTGGCACAAATAGTATGCAGAGGAGGAAACAAGCAGGTGCAGGGTCTACATGACTTACTTTGGTGCCTTATCGACCCGATGATTGAGCTGGCACCATCACAGGCAGAGCTAGATTGTAAGGTGACTGATGTCTCAAGATACTCTCCAGGTGAGAGAGTTCCACTGCAGGCATATTTTGGGTTACAGATTGACTGTTGCCTCTTGAGGCAAGCTCCTGTTATGATAGGGTTCTGGCTCTGAAGCTTCTAAGTAAGCATATAGTTATATATAGATAAGCTTACCATATAGGGAGTGTCTGGTGAAGGGAAGGTAAAGGTTATAATTGCATTTCTAAAGAGCTAAGTAAGAAGTAGAAAATAGAGGAAGAGGACGAAAGAGAAAAGAAGATGAAAAAAATAGTAATTAAAATAACTCGTTTTCTTTCTCTTAGAAAAAGAGAAATATTCAATTACTGGTCCACTGAGTGAAGCCACATAGAACATGAAAAGAAAAATGGACTAGGCTCCCTTTGTCCATTTCCTCCCTGGAGTTAAACAGGAGCTGCTCAGAGAATTCTCCCTGACTCTCAGGAGGAATGTATGGCTGCAGTTTCATGTGGGGAACCAGCTCACATTACCTGCTGTCTTCAGCAATGAGTTTCTCAATACTCATTATCTGAGGCCCAACACAGGTTTACTCCAGGGAGAAGCTCTGCTAACACAGGTGGCTGAGCAGCCTGGAGATAATAGGCCTGTGCTGGAAAGATGGAGAACCCCCTGGGAGAACAGGTAGCACCCTCCAGGTGAGGGAGGCTGTAATTCTAGCCAGACTTACCCACACAAATTTGGAGAGCCCACAGAGCCAGATGCTGCTTTGCCTGTGGGAGTTCCTGTCATGGAAGAACACATTCTGGACACAGATCCGAAACATAGTGGGGTGGGTGGGGCAGGTGGGTAGGAGGGGTGTGGAAGGGCCACCAGGGAAAGAAATAGTACTTTTATAGGATTAAAAAAAGTTTCAGTAATTATCTTTCTAGATAAGAAATGTAGACGTACAGTATTTTTGAAAACCAATTGATCATTTCCCTCCAATATTTCCCCACTGTCTCCTTTGACACATTGCACTCAGAGCAGCCAAGCTGGGCTCCTGATCACACGGGAGGGAGGTGACAATGGAAAGCAGGAAAAATGAACTATTGCAGCCAATTCCTGAGCACAGAGAGTGGCTGTTTACTGAATGTAGGCAGATAGGACCTTACACAATATCCCAGAGATCAACATACCCCAGTATGGCTTGGACTTATAGAGAGCACCAATGAACCTGAAGGGCCAGGAGCAAAGAAACAAGGAAATATAAGCTTTGAACAGCAGAGACCAGGGACTGAGGACTAGAGGGGAGGATGCACCCCTGCAGGGAGAGATGCCGCAGGACACAGAACAAATGAAGTACTACTCCCTTCCATACTGTGGCGCTGACTACACACAGGTGCTTTGAAATTTAGCTTTAACTCCAGGCAGAAGGCAGAGATAAAGGCAGCTTGATCAAGTTTCCACTTTTCCAATAAGAATCAAATAAAAATTAAGTTTGAATATGGAGAAAAATAAGGGCATAACTGGTTTTGGATAAGATTATCCCTGTAACATTTCAATTACACTGAAATGTAGAGCAAAATTGTAGTACTTACTCTTTTAGAAATGTAAAATGCACATCTTAGAATAAATGAATACCATCCCCTTTCTGTCATTTTAATGGTATGCCCGGGCATACCATTTAATTATCCACACATGGTATCCACACATGGATAGGATTTAATGGTATCCACACATGGATAGGAGGCTGTACTAGTTTGATACAGCTTCCATAACAAAGGACTACAAATCAAGTGGCTTGAAACAACAGAAATGTATTCTCCCATAGGTTTAGAGGCCAGAAGTCCAAGATTGAGGTGTGAAGAGGGCCATGCTCTCTGCGAGGGCTCTAGGAGAGAATGCCTCCTTTCCTCTTCCTAGCTTGTTATGGCTGCTAAGATCCTCGGTGTCCCATGGCTTGTAGGTGCGTCACTCCAATTTCTGCCTTTGTCTTTCTGTGGTAATCTCCCCTGTGTCTGTCTTTGTTTTTGTGTGTGTGTCTTCCTCTTCTTATAAGGACATTGATCATATCAGATTAAGGGCATGATATGGTTTGGCTCTGTGTACCCACCAAAATCTCATCTTGAATTTTAATTACCATAATCCTGTGTTGAGGGAGAGATCTGCTGGGAGCTGACTGGATTATGGGGGCGGTTTTCCCCATGCTGTTCTCATGATAGTGAGTTCTCATGAGATCTGATGGTTTTACAAGTGTGTGACACTTTCTCCTTCACACACACTCTCTCTCTTGCTGCTATGTAAGACATGTCTTGCTTCCCCTTCACCTTCCACCATAATTGTAAGTTTCCTGAGACATATACAGCCATGTGGAACTGTGAATCAATTAAACCTCTTTTGTTTATAAATTACCCAATTTCAGGGAGTATCTTATTACCAGTGTAAGAATGGACTGATACAGGACCCATCCTATTCCAGTATGACCTCATCTTAAATATTTACATCTGCAACAACCCTGTTTCCAGATAAATTCACATTCTGAGATTCTGAGGACATGTATTTTGGTGGAACAGCATTCAACCCCATACTGAGGCTGTTGTCACTCTGCCCACATAGTTGTCCCAAATGCATGACTACAATTCCCTTGATTCCCTACGAAGAGAACAGAAACCAAGTGGAAACTGAACAATTTCTTTTTACTAAAGGTGCATAGAAAAGTAATTGTAATACAGCAAAGAAAATTACTTAGAACTCTACTAACCAGGCCTACTTTCTAAGTGGACAGCTCTAGTCAATCTAGGAGTTTCTCTGATACAAGGCGCTATTTTCATGGGAAGGAACTGAATTATTCTCACCCATGGAAGGTTTTTGACTCTGTGACCTTGGACAGTAGGCTCTCCTTAGGCCCTCAGAGAAGTATTTCTCCTTTACTATGGTCTAGCATCTACCTCCCTGACTCCATTTCCTGCCCTGCGATTAATTTCTTTACAATTGACAGTAGGAATGGCCACTCCCTTCAGGGAAACAGCACCTTTCACCTTCAGAGGAGAGGGATCTTACCTAATACTCCGTATCATAATTAGAGAAGAGCTTAAGAGTTAAACTTCAGTACATTCTGAGGTTTTCAGTTTTAGATGATGCCAAAAGCAAAAAGAGGACTTTACGGACAAAATGTAGCAGATAAGTGTGACCTCCCTAGAGTCCAGGGGTCATTATCTGTCTTTCTCACTGGAATAACTTCTAAGATTAGTAGAATCCTACACATAGTGTTCAAGCATGATTCACTAAATGGACAAATCCAAATTGAATTGTTTGAGCCTTTTGAATGCTTTTTAATGGTCTCTTTCCAAGTATGGGGTAAAGATTATTCCTGTTGTATTTTCTAAATACTAATTTTCTATATATAGCTCTCAACACTTACCTCCTCTCTTCCCTGAAATTTGTAGCCATCTAACTGCATACAGAGAAGAGGAACATTAACATCATCCCTTCTGATAGAGCAACAAAGTTTGAACAGACACAATCCTGGTTCAAGTATAAAACAACCATAACAATTATACAAATAGAACCTTCAGTTAGAAAGGACCCATCTATTTTCCCCAAAGGAAGAATCTGCCCCGAATCACCAGCTCCTTTGAGATCCTCTATAGGGTACTTTTCCAGCCTTCTCTACTTCTCATCCTTGTACCAGTTCCCTCCCTCCTTCTGTCCCACCAGGCAGCTCATCATTTGAGTGGGCAGCAGCTTCTCACCCACATAATCTCACAGGGCGTTGGACCTAACAGTCCATGACTCCAATTTACCTGGTTACCTGATTCAAACTTAGATTGGTCAAAACTGACCTCTGACTTATGCTTTTGACTTCTTAGTCCTCTCCAAATGCTCCTTGTGCTGACTTTTGCACCCATTTCTGGCTGCTCTCTTTCTTTGTAATCTAACCTCAGTGTCTGCCTCTCTGCCTTTTGACTCCATTCTGGCTCAGCTTTCCCTGAGGGCGTCCTCTAGCCCTGTGTCCATCCAGTTCTTCGAGGATTACCAGTGACCCTGGCTTTGGTCTATGAGTTCTCATAGTAGCACACTCTTCCTGGTAATGCTTACCGGGGCACTAGACTTCTGCCCCTTGCTGCACGCCTCTTGGGGCACTCCATTCCCTCACTCACAGTCTGTTTCTGTTAAACAAAGGCCTTCATAATCTGATTCTTACCTTCCTTTCCCAGTTATCTTATCTCTCTAATAAAGCCATTAGATGGATCACCAAATTACTGAACACTATTTAGATAAATATTTTATAAGCCAAAACTACCCAGATTTACAGTATGATAAGTTACTGTCAATAATTGCATCCTATTTTTATTTCATGATAAGAGTATGCTCCTCAATTTAAAGTCAATCTTTGCATCCAGGCAAGTGAAATTTAAACTAAAATTTCAAGATTCATTTTCTCCTTGAGAAAAAGCAGCATGGTGTAATGGTTAATGGTATCAGAGTATGGACTCTGTAGGCACATGACATGGCCTAGTTTGAGTTTTAAATTGGTCACTTACCATATGTGTGGCCTCTAGGACAAGTTACTGAACCTATGCCACATATTGGGGACAATACTATTTCCAACCTCAAAGGCCTATTGTACAATTTAAATGCTTCATACATGTAAAGTGCTTGGATCAGAACTTAGGGCATGAAAAGCTGATGAATACTAGCTACTATTATTATTGTTCTTGATCAACAGCTTACTATACTGCAGACATCAGCTCAGAGATCACCTATGAATTCTAAGGACACTCTTTTGACAAAGCAGTTAAGATAGATAATGACATCTTTATAACAAACAAGTAGTTTTCTCACTGGGACAAAAAGAATGTAACCCTGCCATTATGCCTTGTAATAGCTGGAAAAGCAACCTGGATTAGTCCATCGATTACGGGAGAGACTCCGTTCTTACTTAGTATCTTATTCATAATCTATCCAGGACAGACTCACAGATTGATTTTTGTTGTTGTTAATCATGCCTAGAAACTACCCTCCCCCTTGTTCTTGGTCTTCCTTCATTTTCTGCCCTCTCCTTGTGACTACTTTTATTCCTGGCAAACAGTCCATGGATCCTCACATTTTTCAGCATGGACATCCCCTAGCAAATGAACCAAGTTTCTTTACAAGACAAATTGCTTCTCATAGCAAACATATGATGTACAAAGTAGGCTCAAAGGGCAAAGATTCTGATTCTGTCTCCTCTGGAATGATGGGGTAGGAAAACTACAAGCAGCTATCACTTCTGGCAGAGCCGGGGCATCATAACCAAAGCATCATTTTCCTTTTTAAAGATATTTTAGAGCAATCAGCACTTTTTTCCCCAGACATTACAGTCTGGGAAATCCTCATTACTTGTGGATTCCATATTAGTGAATTTTCCTACTCACTGAAATTTATTTGTGACCCTGAAAATCAATATTTGCAGCACTTCTGTGATCATCAGTGGTCATTAGCAGAGTGTGGCAAAAATTTCAAGTTGCCTCACGTGCAAGTTCGCAGCTGAAGTCAAACAAGGCAATATTTTACCTCTTTATTTCAGCTCTCTTACTGTAAAAGTGTCCTTTTTATAATCTATTGAGTACCATGTTATTTGTATTTTTGTGTTTTCTGTTGGTGAGTTTGCTGTTTAAAATGGTCCCTAAATGTAACGCAGAAACTCTATCTAGTGTTCCTGAGCACAAGAGGCCTGCGATGTACCTTATGGAAAAAACGGATAAGTTTCATTCATGTTGTTGGCCATGAGTCCAAAGTTAATGAATCTATGACACATTATTAAATAAGGTGTCTTTAAATAGAAACACATATAAGACAAGGTTATGTATTGATAGTTGAAAAAATACTACTATCAGGAGCTAACAGGAATCTAACTCTTCTGGGAGCAATCATTCGATGTTCAATTAACTTGGTGTTCACAGAAACTTTACAGATTTACAGCGAATAGGAAGAATCAATTGTAAATCCAAATCTGAATTACTGCATTCAAAGAAAAATCACCACTGCTATCCACTCTACAAGAATAGCACAGTAAGTTGTCAAAACAAAACTCCTTCAAGGTAAATTTACTCCTTATATAAAGGGAAACACTGTGATAGCCTTTTGTGATAAATAAAGATGTCTAATATACCTTACCTGAAAGAAGACTATGAAATACCAAAAACAAAATATAGCTTAAAGATAGCGATAAAAGACAAAATAAAACAAAAACAATTCTTGAGATACTCTTTCCTCTCTTTTCCACCTACTGATTATCAAAATGTCATTCCGAAGGCAACCAGGAAGCTGCCTTCTTCTCTCTGCTACCCCAAATTGCAGCAGGCATTAAGCTGTATTGGCAGGGAAATCAAAGTGCCTGTCTGTCTGTCTCCCATGTTCCAGGTTCATACAAACAGAATTCAGTAGGCACATATCTTCAATTGGCTGAAACTTTGGAGAGAAGAGCTAAAGCAGGCATGGCTTTCTCTACCACACACCACCCATCACCCAACCACTCAGTCCTAGTGGAGGCAGGGATCACAATTATAGGGCCGTGCCCTGACTCTGAAGACAGAGAAGAGAGGCAGGTGACCTCATGCAAAGATTAGGAGTACCCAAGTTCACCCTGACTTCTGAAACCTAATGCAAAATTTGGAGTTGCCCAAGACCACTCTCACTCCTGGCACTCACTGCAAGTTTGAGTGTCCCTAAGGCCACACTCAGGCCTCATAGTTCACTAGAATGACCCAGAGAACACAACAAAACCATTATATTTGTGGTTATAGTTTAGTACAGTGAAAGGAAACAGATTAAAACTCAGCCAAAGGGAGAGGCGCATAGGGCAAGGTGAAAAGATTTCTGGGTATGTATATGTCATACAATGTCTTCAATAAGTCTTCAATGAAATCAACAAGGTACGTTTGTGTTTTATAAAACACATTAGAATAACTAATGGACCCCAGAAATCTCTGGGTTACCAAGAAATAAATGGACATCAAACTTTTCTTTCCCAGAGCAATTGTAAACAGGCATTCAATTGCAAAGGAAGAAATTGATGAAGATCATCTGGGAAATTATTAATCAGTTATATTTTCTGGTTATTGGATTACCTTGTTTAATCTGGAGTATAACATCTGAGTGAAAGCCCAACATCACACCTTTTTGTATTAGTTTGCTTAAACTGCCATTATGAAATACTGCAGACTGAGAGGCTTACACAACAGAAATTTATTTCTTATAGTTCTGAAGGCTACAATTCCAAGATCAAGATGTCAGCAGGATTGACTTCTTCTGAGGCCTCTCTCATTGGCTTGTAGATGGCTGTCTTCTCCACATCCTCACATGGTCCTTCTTTCCTCTGTGCCTGTCTGTGTCCTCCTCTCTACTTAGAAAAACACCAGTCATTATGGACTTGGGTACCCTATTGACCTCTTAACAACTTTATTACCTCTGTAAACATCCTGTCTCCAAATATAGTCAGATTCCGAAGTATTTGGGGTTAGGATTTTAACATATAAATTTTGGGGAAGACATAATTCTGCCCATAACACTTTTATAATTGATGAATGCAAGGCTGTTATTAATATTAGCATTTGAGACAGGACATCTAGCAATAGTTTGATACTAAAAGCTTCAGTGATTCTGGCCCAGAGCATGCCACATCTGTCTTAAAACTAATTTAGAGGTTGACCTAACAGAGTTCCACCAAAGGAATGTAAATCTACATTCTGTTATTGTCTAAATAGATTCTAACTTCTTTACAACTATATGTTCCTTTGTGAACATGTCTACCTGTTATATCAACACAATAATATACTCACTACTTCTTAGCCTGCATTTTTAACACCATGTGTAAACTTTGAATTTGATTTTTGGTAAATTCAGTACAACATTTTGTAGGACAGCAAAACTAATTTTTGTTTTGTTTTGTTTTGCTTTTGTGGTATGAGTACTTGTCTCAAAGATCAGTTCTATGAGACATCATTTTATTACCATAAAAATAGTTATATTAACTTAGCTCCACAAAAGATATTTTCTTATGGTAACCATCTTAGCAAACATTGTTTGTCAGGATTTAAATAGCAATTTGTTAATAAAATTTCAATCCTGATGCCTACCAAAAAATGTTTATATCATTTCATATTTTTATTGAGAATGACACCAAATAACACTAAAATAAAAATGATTCATATACTGAATTTTCTCACTTCAAAAAACCTCATGAGAGTCGGCTTTCCATCTGAAAAGTGAAAGTCATGGTCACATGTGATGCAGTCATTGCTTCGGTTCCCTGGTGCAGCTTAAAAACAGTCCCTAAAATAGGCACTTTGGCTCTTCCTGGTGTCTTGCCTGCATCATACTAACTACATCTGCAACACTGCAGGTGTCGTTTATTCATTGCAAAGCAGTTTGTGGTATCAAATAGCAGCAAGCGTGACTCAAGACTGAAAATCAGGGACAGGGTACAAAATAATTGCAAAGAAATCTGAAATGATATAGAAGTTGATATTCTTGTTTAAAGACTTCTGAAGCACTAATTTAAAAAAAACAGCATTAGATAATGGTACTAAAAAAGGCTTGAAAACAGACTTCTATACTCCAGATTTGGTTAAAATATTTTAATATTATTACAAATATAATTAAGAGGCTGTACATGAAAGAGATGAAGAACACGGACTCAAGAGTCAGAATGCCTGAGGTCAAATCCTGTGTTCATCTCATAGTAGCCGTCAACATTAGGAAGTTACTATAACTGTCCATATCTCAGTTTCCTTGACTGTAAAATCTGACTAAGACTAGTAATTACACTGTACAGCTGTTTTGAGACTGAATCAGTGAAAGCGCTAAGAACAGTACCTGGCACTAGGCAGCACTCAATAAATGGGGTTAAAAGTACCATTCTCTCCCCTTTCTCTCCTTTGATCTCTGATACACATGCAGCTCCCATGTCATCTCCGCTGTCTCCTATATTCTTCTTTCCTTTTTTCCATTTTTGGCTTTCTAGGCAGCTCTGACAACTGGCTCCTCTTTTGCATCTCGACTCTGTCCTCTGGCACATTCAATATTATATGAATGAATATGATATACCTGCTATTAATCATTCTTCCATATTAATAATAGCTAACATTTCTGAACATTCACTATGTGCTGGTTATGCTGCCTTTTGTGAAATACATTGACCTCCCTATACATCTTCTTGCCTAAATTCTCATGGGAACATACTGCCTTGATTTTCCTTGCCTTCTCTGTCTGCTCTTAAATGCTGTGCTTCTTTGCCATTCCTTCCCCAGCCCTTGCTCATTCTGTACACATTTCCCTGGGTGATGAAGAACCCATGTCATCAATCACCAACCAAATGATTACTCTTAAACCTGGATCTCTAGTTTTAACTTCTGCCCTGAGCTCCGGAACTTTATATTACAGATGGGCACTGAAATCTCAACTTGGATGTCCCACTGCACCACCAAGCCAGTGCAGACAAATCTGAATTCATTTTCATGCAGAAGCTATGCCACTTCTTGCATTTCTGTCTGGGGAAATACCCCTACCTCAGCGGGTTAAACGCTGCATTTGCAGTAGAAAAGAGCAAAAGCATAGGTTCTGCCCTCATGGAGCTTAGAATCTAACTGGAGGATACAGCAGGGGAGACAAGTAAATAAGTCATACTTAATTTTCTGTTTTGTGAATTGTTTCCTTGGATTTTTCCCATTAGTACTTTACAAAACTGACAAACTCTTGGTCATATTTTGCTGCATATATTCTATTCAGCAACTTATGTTTTTTGCATTCAAGAAAATTGTGACTTTTATGTGATCAAATCTAATGAGCTTTCATTTTATGAGTTTTTCTATTACTTCAAAGCTTAGAAATGTTTCTTCTATCTGGAGAGCTAATGAATATTCAAATGTGCTCCCTAGAATTTTTTTTATTTATGTTTCATTCTATCCTACCTAGAATTTGTTTTGATGAGATATCAGTGAAGTTTTATTTATAAAGATTTCCAAAAGTCTTCTTAGTATATTGGATGAGGTATTCCTACATGACGTTCTCTTTTATTGCTGTAACATTTGAGATCACCAATTTTTGTTCTGAAATTTAAATCTTCCCTTGTTGATCAGTACAATTGTTACATTTCTTCCTACTTTCTGAACTTTGACACATCTCTCCTGTACTTATTCTCTCACTCCTCTTTGTTCTTCCTCCATTTTTTTTCTTTTTTGAGACAAGGTCTAGCTCTGTCACCCAGGTTAGAATATAGTGGTGCAATCTTGGATTACTGCAGCTTTAACCATCTGGGCTCAGGCAATCCTTTCACCTGAGACTCCCAGATAGCTGGGACCACAGGTATATGACACCATGCCTGAATAATTTTTGTATTTTTTGTAGAGATGAAGTCTTGCTATGTTGTCCAGGGTGGTCTGAACTCCTGGGCTCAAGCAATCTGCAGCCTTGGCTTCCCAAAGTGCTGGGATTACAGGCATGGGCCATCACAACTAGCCTTCTTCTCTTTCCAATTGTATTTGTGTCCCACAGCTAAATTCTTGAATATGTGTTCTTAACTTGACTGCTTCTCTCAACTCAATTCTGGCCCACAATATCAAAGATCACTTTGATTAGGACGACTTCCAGATTGATATTTTCAACAATGATGTCTCTGAGTTCCAAATTTGCTTCTTTGAGCCCCTACTCTAACTCACCAAGAACACAACTTAACCTACAATCCCCCGTAGCCTTCAGTTAGTTCATCCCCCTCCTCATTTTTCTATCGATAATAAATTTTCGTTCCATCAGTGTTTTCATATGTGCTTAAAACCTCAGAATCATCTTCACCTCTCCTTTATCGCTCATATTTGATTAGTTAACAATTTCTACACATGCTTTTCTTAAGGACTGTTATTATTTGCACCTGTCTCTACATCTCTAATTCTAACAGATTAACATTCTAAGGTAGTAACTCTTCCCTGAAGGTATGGACAACACCCTAACCACTCTTCATGTACTGTCTTCATTCTTCAGTTTATTACCCATTTGTTATCATCCTAATGTACAACTCTTATCATACTATTTCCAAAATTAAAAAAAATTAGGGTATAAATGATAAAGTCTAATGCTTTTATCCTAGTTTTCAAGGCTCCATATGATTTGACCCTATTTGTTGTAGTTTCTTATTAAGAACTTTTAAAGTAAGGAGAAAAGAAAGAGAAGAAAGGATAAAAAAAAAGGAAAAAAAAAAGAAAAATGAAAAAGGAAAGAAATTGAAGAAGAGAGGAAAGTCACAAAGAAGACAGGGTTTGTTT
Organism: Plecturocebus donacophilus; assembly: GCA_004027715.1. NCBI lineage: Eukaryota > Metazoa > Chordata > Mammalia > Primates > Pitheciidae > Plecturocebus > Plecturocebus donacophilus. The sequence continues at coordinate 97,592 of PVKP010001691.1, forward strand.
TGTTGAATATGACAGAGTATAATCTCAAAACAAATTAGCCACAAAAATGAAATTGTTGACACAGAACTAGGAATGTAAGAACTGACTCTGGCTTTAGGATAGTTGGATCCAGGGTCTTAACATGATATCATTAGGACACTATGTCTCTATTTCACAGCCCTTCATAGCCCTGTTTTCCTTAGTATCTGCTTCATTCTTAATCAGAACCTATGCAAAAAAGAAGGAAAAGATGATCACCAATTTAGCAAGCTCATTTAGATAGCATCAGCAATTTTCTGACATTAACTCTAGATTGGCTCACCTTGGATCTTGGGCCCAACCCTAACCAATCACTGTGACCAAGGACAAGTTGTACACACAGTAAGCAGACCCAGGACACATCGCCATTCCTGGAGCTAGGGAGTCATGTAAGCTCTACCTGAAACAAATGGACTACGAATGGAAAAGAGGAGACTCTCCAAAGAAATTTTGATCACACACACATACACACACACACACACACACACACACACACACACACACACGTAAGAAAATAAATTTGAGCAGGATAATCTAATAATGTGGAGCTGCCAATTCTGCTAATCATCCATTGGTGAGATCTTGTCAAGTTAACTCAATTTTATTTTTGCTTTCGTTTCTTTTTCAAAAAAAAAAAATGGGCATAGAATTTATGCCACCAGCTGCTCCCAAAGAACAAGATCCTCAAATGAACCTTAACAAAGTACTGCCAACATCACAAATGGCAAATGTTTGGAGTTAAGTGTAGGCCCTACACTGAAGTTCTTCACAATGCTAATCTATACACGGATGAAGATTTTTATTTTAAAGCACATCCATGTTAAATCTTGTTTTATCTGAATAACAAAACCACAAAATACAAAGTTTTTCTTTTTATGTATGATGCATTTGTTTCTCAGGCCACAGTAAAAGATAATCCCCTGAAAACTCCTTCTCAGTTGTCACATGGGATTGGTCATTCCCCTCCCCACCACCCCGCTATTACTCTCTCATTCTTTTTAGTAAAGCCACATGTGAAGAACACATAGGGAGGCCCCTCAGTACAGCCTCTATCAGGGCCCCTTTCTAAGACGCTGACACCTGCATAAAGAGCATTGAGTTTCCTCTTTACTCTTCTTCCCTAACAAAAAAATAAATTCCTGTCAGCCCCAGGCCCACCCCTACCCCAAGAGCAGCCACATTTTCCTCCAAAATTATCTCTGCTTCTTCCAGTTTTGTAGTCAACCAATTGGGAAACCAAAACCAACCAACCAACCAAGAAACATACAATAAATCTTATAAGGAATAAAAATAAGAATATACTAGTGTCCTCACTACTATTCCAATGTTTTTCTACAGTATAATTTAGTTAATGAGTTTTACCTCTCCTAGGACAATGGCTATTTGTAAGATTCTGAATCACAGTTTATATTTTTCATGTTCTTAATGAAAATAACTTTGACATTTTAAAAGGTATAAATCCAAAGAAATAATGTATAAACATAGAAGTCCCTATTTTTGTATCCACTCCTCCGCAATATCTCATAGTTGCCTGCATGCAGTAGCTACTTAAAAATGCTTTCTTAAGGTTAAGTAAAACATTGTCTTTGGAGATCCTACATACTAAACTTGCTAGAGAAAAACCTTTGTGATTCAGACTTTATTAATTCAGAGTCAACGCTCTTTCAATTAAGAACTGAACTAAATTATCTATTTTAGTACTATTAATAAGAAATGTGACATAATAAATAATGGGTAATAGTCAATTCCATCATATAAGGAGGGTGGGTATTTATTGATCTTTAAAAAGAGTTTTTGTTTTTATATTTACATATAAATTATATAATGCAATTATAATAGATATTATTTTTGCAGGGTTTATTGGAAGTGCAAGGAATTATGCTAATGCTAACTGCCTTAAATTATTTTATTAAATTATCACAACAAACATATGAGGTAATGTAATCTGTTCTTTACAGATACAAAAACTAAATTACAGAGAGAAATCATCGAAGTGGTATCTACAGAGGTTCAAATACCTCTAAACATTACACTTTGAATCAATACTATACTCTTCCTCCTTCTAAGAGGTGAGTGCTCTTCAAAATGGCACATGAATGCAGTGATTTTAAATTATTGTTATACATAAAGTAGGACATCTTCACAAGCAATGTTTAGTAGCATATTTTACTTATCCTATATATTACAAAGTAATTAAATATATTCCTCCTTGAATTCTTACAAATGTCTGCTTCTGAGTTACTAAGACTCCTAGACTTCTCTGCCCCATTTACTACCAGTTAGCATGTTCGCATGCTACATTCCATTCTTATAAACCTCATTCCTATTACTCATACTTTCTAATCTAAGCATTGCTGCCACCTTGGTTTTCAAGAACCATATTAAATTCTTAGAATATCAATGTTATATTTGTTAGAAAATTCACTTGTTAGTCCCACATTTTGAGTAATAAAAATAAATTGCTGTTGAAAGAGGTGGGAAACTAATCTTCCTGAAAAATCCAGACATATTTAACTTCCCACAAAAGCCTCATTCTAATAATTGCATCTTTCATATAATGCTATTTCCCTGGTGGAAAGATCGAGTCAATGTGTTCCACATTTTTGGACAACTTTGTATTTTGGATTAGAAATGTATGGCAGCAAACAGCTGTGGAGAAAATAGAATGCAGTGTGCTGGATAAATGCTGGCCAAGTCTGACTGAAATGAATTCCCACTATTTTAGAAAAACAACATGCAAACTTTATGCCTCATGTCTTCATTATAGCTCAACTCTGGCCTATGGCATACATATGAGACAAACACTTTGGCAGTATTTGGTTTCATATCAACTATCTACAGGCTAGAATCTAACCTGAATATTTCAATTCTATTGAGTTCAAAAATCTTACGTACCCTGTAGAGACAAAAACAAGGGCCCCTCCCAGACAACTGTGCCTAACGGCTATGCAAAAGTGAGTTGGTTGTCCAAGACATGCCTTTATGGAAAAAATTTCTAAACACCAGAACAAATCCAACACTTTTCTCTCCTGCCATATCAGTCTGTCACCTTTCTCAAGCATGGAACAGCTCACTGTAAGTAGATGAAACGTTCCCAGCTGTGTCTGACTCATATCATGACTATGAGTCTTTCCAGTGTGGGAAAAATATGAACTTAATCAATTCCCCATGCATAAGGCCCTTCCAATTTTTCTCATCCTCTCTAGAGAACAAGAAAGTCACCTAACTTGGAGACTTGGTGACCAAAACTCATCCAGCTAAGATAAGTAACAAAGAACAGTATTGCTGATTAATCTCTTCCTAGGAGGTACAAAGAGAAAACATAAGGAAAAACAGTGAAACCATGGAACCTTAACAAGAAAACTAAAGTCATAGTAATATAACTAAAAACAAATAAAAGAGAAACAAAATGAAATTCTGGAAACCCTTTCTTTCCTCAACCAGCAATTTCCCATAGCAATCTATTCCAATCACAAATAATAATGCTGCTGACCAACCAAGGCAATTAAAGTATGTTAATTGTCCGGCACAAATGCTCTCATGTTAAATATGCTATAAAATGGGCTGAAAAGATGGAACACATTGAATGAGACAAAGAGTTGAGGTAACTGCAACTTGTATCAACAATGGGTCAAAAACTGCAGTCCTGTGCATAGGCAAAGATACTCAAAATTTAAAACCCTAGGGACTTTTTTTAAGTAAAAGACAAAAGTTGATTACGGGAAATGATTTTCCTTATACATAATGAAAATCCCATCAAATGATTTTAATTTGTTGTTCAATGACATTTATTCATATATATATATATATAATATGAATATATATAATATAATATATATAATAAATAATATATATATTAGAGTTCTGGGATGCATGTTTAGAATGTGCAGGTTTGTTACATAGGTATACATATGCCATGGTGGTTTGCTGCACCCATCAACCCATCATCTAGGTTATCTGGTGTGTGATGTTTCCCTCCTTGTGTCCATGTGTTCTCATTGTTCAACTCCCACTTATGAGTGAGAACACGGGGTGTTTTGTTTTCTGTTCCTGTGTTAGTTTGCTGAGAATGATGGCTTCCAGCTTCATCCATGTCCCTGGAAAGGACATGAACTCATTCTTTTTTATGGTTGCATAGTAATCCATGATGTATGTGTGCCACATTTTCTTTACCCAGTCTCATTGATGGGCATTTGGGTTGGTTCCAAGTCTTTGCTCTTGTAAATAGTGCTGCAATCAACATACATGTGCATGTGTCTTTATAGTAGAATGATTTATAATCCTTGAGTTTATACCTAGTAATGGGATTGCTGGGTCAAATGGCATTTCTAGTTCTAGATCCTTGAGGAATAGCCACACTGTTTTCCACAGTGGTTGAACTAATTCACACTCCCAGCAACAGTGTAAAAGAGTTCCTATTTCTCCATATCCTCTCTGGCATCTGTTGTTTTCTGACTTTGTAATAATCACCATTCTAACTGGCATGAGACAATATCTCATTGTGGTTTTGATTTGCATTTCTCTAATGAGCAGTGACAGATCTAGATCAATGGAACAGAACAGAGACCTGAAAAAGAACACCGCACATCTACAACCATATGATCTTCAACAAACCTGACAAACACAAGCAATGGGAAATGGATTCCTTACTTAATAAGTGCCGCTGGGAAACCTGGCTGGCCATGTGCAGAAAACTGAAACTGGACCGCTTCCTCACATCTTTTACAAAAATTAACTCCAGATGGATTAAAGACTTAATGTCAAACCCCAAACCAAAAAAACCCTAGAAGAAAACCTAGGCAATACCATTCAGGACATAGGCATGGGCAAACATGCCAAAAACACCAAAAGCAATTGCAACAAAGGCCAAAATAGACAAATGGGATCTAATTAAACTAAAGAGCTTCTGCACAGCAAAAGAAACTATCATCAGAGTGAGCAAACCTACAGAATGGGAGAAAAGTTGTGTAACTTACTCATCTGACAAAGGTCTAATATCCAGAATCTACAGAAACTTAAATTTACAAGAAAAAATACCAACCCCATCAAAAAGTGGGTGAAGGATATGAACAGACAGTTCTCAAAAGAAGACATTTATGCAGCCAAAAAAACAAATGAACAAAAGCTCATCATCAACCTATGGGTTTTTAAATAATAAAACATTTGAAACATACAAAAAGCTCTAGGACATAGTATAATGAGTACTCATTTACTAACCATGTGTGTATGCTCCCTGAGCTTAAGAACTAAAACCTTCAAAGTGCAATTGACATCTCCTATTTGCCCTTCCTTGAGAGTACTATTGACTCTCTGCCATAGGTTAGCACTATCCTGAATTTGGTGTTTGTCTATCCCACAGGTATCTTTATACTTTTGCTACATATGACTATATCTCAAGACAATATATATATAATTGTTTAATATATTCTAAAACTTAAAATAAATTGTATCATACTGTATGCATTCTTCTTGCTCTTTTACTCAATACTGTGTTTGTCACATTTATCTATAGTAATATACAGGGCTCCTGTTTATTCATTTATTCTGCAGTAGCATTGCATTGCACATATAGTAGCATAGCACATATAGTAGCATTGCATTGCACATATAGTAGCATAGCATTGCATTGCACAACTCATTTATCCATTCTTCTAATGATGGACAGACACGTTGTTTCTAGTTTTTTCTATTACCAACAATGTTGTCATGAACATTCTTATAGATTTCTATTTATGTAGATGATTTAGTCTTTGTTTGTTTGTTTGTTTTGTTTAGAGCAGGGGTAAACAAACAATGCCAGTAACCTAAATATGGCCCACCATCTTTTCATGTAAATAAAGTTTTATTAGAAGACAGCCATGGTCATATTGTTTATAGCTACTTTCATGCTACAATGGCAGAGTTGAGCAGTTGTGATAGAGAATGTATGGCTCACAAAACTGAAAATATTTATTATCTGATCTTTCACAGAAAAAGTTTGTCACTTCTACTTTAGGGTATAAACTTAGCAGTGACATGGATGGATTAAAGGCTCTATGAGTATTCAATGTTACCAAATGTTTCTAAATACTCTCTAAAGTAATGTACCGACTTACATTCTTCTCAGTAATATACAAATATCTTCATTCTCCTTGTTCCTCATGCTTACCAGAATTTAAATCTCAAAAGTTTTAAAATTGCATCCATTTATTTGTGGTTTTGTTTTAAATATCCTAGAGTTGTTACAATGGCTTATATCCCTATTTGTGAGGTATGCTATATGTTGCAGGGTAATACTAGAAATAACAGAGTTCTAATACTAGAAATAATAGAAATTCTATAATTTCTAGAGCAATTATAGAACTCTGTGCCAAGATCAGGCTAAGGCACAAAAGTGGGTATCTCCCCACTTGATTTCACTTAGAGCTCCTCCTTTCCAAACCCTATATCCTATTCTCTTCCATGACACCCTTGTCCTGGGCAACTATCACTCACGATCTCTGTGACTGTATTGTGTGGACAAAGTTTTTCTACAGTGCTTAATTGGCTACCTGCAATAGACAGCCTTCTACTCACTCCCTTTCCAGACAAATCATACAACTGTTTTCCCAGAAGCCTCTGTCAAGTGGAGAAAAGAAATAAGAAGAAAGAAGGCCTGCCTTTTTCAATATGAGACACCTGGTCTCCACACTGCATCACCTAAGAGCAGTCTCTACCACCTATACCTAAGGCCAGCCAGTTAGGCAAGAAAGAGAGTAAAGTAAAAGAAATAAGGATTTCTTAAAGTATTGCCATTTAAATTACACACTGAGAGCATGTACTATGCAGACATAGATTTTTCTGTTCATTTATTTTTCTTCATTGCAGTGGACTGATAGATGTGTTGAATTACTACATTTGCTGTACATATTATGTAATAAACTTTATTCAGAATTGCGTGGCAAAAAAAAAAAAAAAAAAAAAAAAAAAGAAATAAGGATTTGTCTGTGCCTTTGGATGCTCCCAGGGTGATGTTCTCTGTCAAGATACATCTGGGATTATTTGGTTTTCATCATGCTCTTTGATGGAAAGAAATCAGCTTTTTATTTCTTCTTTATCTAGTGCTGGAATAACAAGTGTTGATTGACAGTCTAGGTTATTATTATTTATTTATTTGGCTATGGTAAGAGCAGTTCTCTTCCTTGTGGATACTTCTATAACCTGGACAAGTAGACGAGGTAAGGACGTAGCAGGAGATAGCAATAGGACAAAAAGTGAAAAAAGAATCTCCTGTGTGGCAGTTATTAGAACATACCTAGAGCACTGAAATCTCAGTTTATGGCTCTGTTTTACAGTAAAGCTGTTGATCTATGTAAATTTAAGGTGTGGGGAACAGGATGAGAGAGAAGAGGGGGAAATTGGTTGAAGGAAAAAGAAAGAAAGAAATTCTGAAGGAAGACAGTAGCAACATGAGAGAAACTTGAAGAAGAGGGCCGCTTAGTAAGGTATCTAATAATGAACAGCCTAATTCCAGCTGCAGTGAAGTATAGGTTAGGCTACCATGACCTGACAGGTGCATGTGATAAGACTTAGAGGACATGAGGCAGGAACTTCCCACCTTGCAGGGTGATTGATTTAGGAAGGCAGAGGCTAAAGCCCTGTCAAGCACACACTCTCCAGACAGGCAATGCATAAGTTGGTGCTGTGTGCTGAGTGGCCATTGCAAATACCTTGGGGCTAATTTAACAAGTTTCCTTTTGAACACTCTGTGCATGGGTATAGAACCCTCTGAAGCCATAACTTTTCTCCCCAAAGACTTTTCTCCTGCATCACTGGCAACCTCCTCCTCTACTATCTTTCTTCCATGAGATTAGTCATCTACCAAAAATTTATTTCCAACTTTATCTGAACATTCTTTCATTCTTCGGGGAACATGAGTTCAAATAATATTTACTGCAGGCCAACTCCGTAAGTTTAAGTAGTGAGAATATGAAAAATTTTAAAAAGACATGGTTCCTGCCCTCAAAAACCTCAAACACTTAAGTTACATTATGGAATGGAAAGAATAAGGATAGGAACCAAGTGTTCAGGAAGAACAGAACAGGGAACAACAAACTCTGGTTGGGAAAGTGGAGAAAAATGTGTTAGAAAGTAATGTTTAAGTTGTGTGTTGAAAAATAATAGTGAAAGGGGAGAATAATAATCTTGGTTAAGGACTAATGTATACAAAGAAAGGCACAACAATATGGAAATATGTCATATATTTAGGGAAATGTACTGAAACAATTACCCCTGGGGATGATACATCCCAGCCTTATATCCTCAAAATATCACCATGTGTACCTGAGGGAGTATCAGCATGTTTAGCATGGAATGGGGCCAGAGAGTGAGGTATATGCCTGCTAAGGAATTGTGACTTTATGTTCTAGGGCTCTGCAAATCTCACTAACTTGAAGTTAATTCAAGTGAATTGACATTTATCTTTCAGCTAAGTACATGATTAAGTCTCTCATTTTATATATATATATATGTGTGCGTGTGTGTGTGTGTGTGTGTGTATCCAAGATGGAAAAACATAGGCTCTACAGTGACACATTTGATGTCATGTGATCATCTTCAGATATTAGAAGAACTATGAGGTGAAAGAGGGATTTTGTATTTTATGCCCATATCCAGAGGAAGAGCTGGAATCAATATATTAAAATTATAGGGAAGCAGATTACTTCTTTAGGTTAGAAAACAAAGAGAAAATTCTAAGCAATGGCTAATAATTATGTTTACAGATAAAGGAAATGCTTCACTGCACACATGTTCTTGGTTTGGCAGAGGTTGTCGTGTTATCATTAGTTTCACTAGTTACATGTTTTGGTTTGATTTTTTTTTTCTAACCTCCAAAAATTGCCAAAGATTGGTATTTTTTTAAAAGTCCAAACAGATCCATTTTAATCTCATTGAAATAACTTGCACTAACAAATGATAACTTCTCTCTACTTCAAAGTGCCTATTGTTAGATTGGAGAATAACATTTTCTCCTAAGCTCAAAAAATGTTGAATAGTTCATATCCATATTTGTGAATCCACATTACTGAATATTCAATAATGGTTGATATCCATATTTGGGAGGTTAGCCACATGTTTCAGGGTAATATTAGAAATAATAGAGCAATGCTATAACTTGGTTTATCAAAGAATAATCTCGGTTGAAGGACTAATGTATACAAAGAAAGGCGCAGTAATATGGAAATATGTACTATATTTAGGGAAATGTATTGAAATAATTACCCCCAGAGATGATACATCCCAGCCTCATATCCTCAAAGTACCACTATGTGTACCTGAGGGAGTTATCAGCATATTCAAAGTGCCCATTGTTAGAATGGAGAATAACACTTTCTCCTAAGCCCAAAAAATATTGACGTCGAAGGGGGAAAGAAATGAAGGGATAAAGAAGGGTAGGGAAAAGAGACACAAAGGAGGAAGTAATAAATATGTAAAATAGAGAATGATAGGTTCCTTTCATGCTACAATGAGGAGAGTGATTCAAAAGCAAAATCTATTACCATCAAGAAATTAAGAATCTAAATTCTTTGAGAAGTCAACATTAAACAGTTTATTAAAAATCTTTTTGTTAAAAAAAAAATTTCCAAGCCACTCTTTCAATGAAGATCTGCCTGAAATGCATAAAAACATGGCTGAGTGTGGTGACTCACTCCTGTAATGCCAGAATTCTGGGAGGCCTAGGTGAGTGGTTCACCTGAGTGAGGCCAGGAGTTCAAGACCAGCCTGCCCAACATGGTAAAATTCCGTCTCTACTAAAAATACAAAAAGTAGCCAGGCGTGGTGGTGTGTGCCTGTAATCTCAGCTACCCAGGAGGCTGAGGCAGGAGAATCATTGGAATACAAGGGGCAGAGACTGCAGTGAGCCAAGATTGTGTCACTGCACTCCAGCTTAGGCAATAGACCAAGATTCTGTCTCAAAAAAAAAAAAAAAAAAAAAATCATTGTTGCACACTCACTCATTGCTGGCTGCAAAGAAAGGATGCTAAGGAGAGCAGGATGGGAGTTTGTTAAATTAATAATTAAGAACAAACTAATTTTCCAATGAAAATGCATGAGGAAGAAGGCTAACTGAATTTTCTAGTAGGCCTGGGTTGGTTGTTTGCACTAGAAAGAAAAATGTGTCTCCGCGTTCATTGATATTCTGTTCTGCAATCATTTAAGCTATGCCTGCCTGACACAGAAACAGAAAAGGTAAGAGAAAGTAAATGGTTTGGTGGGAACCATGCTCTCAGAGCTTCCTTCTCTCAGCCAGCATTTATTGAGTACCATCTCAATACCTGGGATTATCACAGTATCTATGTATTCAAAGAAAAATAGGATTATTATGTGCCACCTCATTGTACAAAAAAAATGAGAAATTTTACTAAAATTCATACAATGAAGAAGTATAATTAATAGTTGCGTGAGTCAGCAAAAGAATCACATAAATCCAGGCCATCCAGGAGCCTGTATCTACAAGTGTTAGATGTGAACAACAAATTTGGCCATAAACTACACAGGGGGCCAATAAAGAGAAAACATATTCAGTTCTAAGACTTGTAATAAGAAAAGCAACTTTTCCTTGCACAGACCTGTAAGCAATTTCTTTCTAAGTCTGTGTAAGGGGAACTTTGTGGAGATTTTCAAATCAAGATGACACATTAAGTATTTATTGAAATACTGGCTTCCACTCAAATAACTAGAAATACTAAATAAAATCTGTTAAATTACACTTGGCTTTATGGACATAGCTTGGAAGAAAAGAATTATGAGAAATATCCAGGTGCCAGAAATGTCATGATTTTGAGCTAAAATCTAGCAACCCACAGTATAAGAGGCTGGGCCTGGGAGCAGACAGAGCCAAAAGATTTGGAATTTCAACACTAACAAGAGAATGAGAGTTGCAAGTACAAATCTCAGTCCTGTGGTGAGAAAAAAAAGTTGGGATTTCCTGTGTAAGAACAGGACCTGGAAAGCAAATCAGTCACCTAACCCCTGACTGGAAACAGTTTCCCAGGTAATTCCAAAATTTAATCTGTCCTATGATTGTGGATGCTAGTTACAATCTCTAAATTCAGAAAATCCAGAGCTGAAACACAAACCTAAGAATTTGCCAAGGAACAGTGAGAGCCTCTACAGGTTGGATAGATATCACCATGATAACCCTCAAAGGGAAACCTCCATAACCCAGAGCAGACACAGGGAGCTCAGAGACAGGAGACTTCCTCAGGAAAATGGGTTCACAGACAAGAACTGCAAAACATATGAGAATGCCTGCATCAAGAAAATAAAAAACGGGCATGATTCACACCAATGGAAATAATAAAACAATAAAAGGGGATGTTAAAAGGAATATATTTAAAGTCTTCAAAGACATGAAGAAATACTTTTTATGAAACCAAAATGGTTGTGAAATACTATATTGATATTAAAAAGTTCAAAGAATTAAATGAATTAAATTAGTTAAAGCAATTGAAAAAAGAATTCGATTTGAAAAGAGAACTCAAAAAAACTTCCAAAATGAAAGACAAATTAGATTATTTTTTAAAAAATAAGTGACATGAAGAATATAAAATTTAAAAAATTCTAAATAAAAATTATAAATATTTAAAAGGCAATATAAAAAGGATAAAATAGACAAAAACCAATATTTAAAAAGCTAATGGTTGATAGTTACCCAGAAGTGAAGATGTGGGTGTTCACATTTAAAATGCCAATTAAGGCCAGGCCTGGTGGCTCACACCTATAATCCCAGCACTTTGGGAGGCAGAGGCAGATGGATTGCTAGAGGCCAGGAGTTTGAGACCAGCTTGGCCAACATGGTGAAAGCCCATCTCCACTAAAAATACAAAAATCAGCTGGGCGTGGTGGTGGCACACGCCTGTAATTCCAGCTACTTGGGAGGCTGAGGCACGAGAAGCACTTGAACCTGGGAGGTGGAGGTTGCAGTGAGCCGAGATTGCACCATTGCACTCCAGCCTGGATGACAGAGACCCCATCTCTAAATAAATAAATAAATAAAATGCCAATTAAGTACAATGACATACGGTATAGTGACATTTCAGAATATTAAAGTTATAGAGAAATTTTAGTTTCCCAGAGAGGAAAAAAGAGACTGTTACTAATAAATAACAATTGGGAGGGAGAGAGGAAGAAAGGGGAAAAAGAGAAACAGAGAGAGGGAGAGACACAGAGAGAGAGAGAGACAGACAGACAGAGAGAGAATACACAAATTAAATATACCAGGAATTTAAAATAGTAATTAACATCCGTTATAATTGTGGTTTGATAAAATAATCTTGGACAATTTAATGGGCAATAAATTTTAAAATTTGATAAAATAGGAAATTTTCTAGAAAATGTTAAATTTCTTAAACTTCCCTATAAAATATTTTAAAAATCTCCATGGATCAATAAATATTAAAGAAATTGAGCTAGTAGTTTAAAAAATCACCCCTCCTCACAACCATATAGTTTTATAAAACTTAAAGGCACAAATAATACCTAGCTTATATAAACTGAAAGGCATAGATAATCCCTACCTTATAACAAATCTTCCAAACAATAAAAAAGAAAATGTGTTATCTGATCTATGATGTTATAATATTTACACCAAACCAAGATAAAGAGAGTACAAGAAAAGAATTTTAAGCCAATTTCACTTATGAACATGTATGCAAAATTTTAAAATAAAATATGAGCTAACCAAGTCCAACTTCGTGTGTGTGTGTGTGTATCTGTAATTTTATATATGTAAGGTGTGTGTGCAAAATACAACATAACCAAGTGAGTTTGGAAGTATAGTTCATCATTAGAAAACCTATCAATGTAAATACATTAGGGGAAAAGAGAGATTTGAAAAGTCACAAGAAAAGCATAAAAGACAAGAAATAGGCATTTGACTATATCAAAATTAAAATGATCATCTCAATAGATTAACAAAAAACTTGATAAAAATGTAACAATACCCATTCATGGTTAAAAGAAAGAAGAAAGCCCAGCAAAGTAACAACCAAAGAGAACATCCTTAAGTGGAGCTTTCAAAAGCTAACAGCAAACACCTTATGAAATAACAAATTTTAGAAGCATTCCCACGAAAGCAAGAATAAGAGACATATTTTTCATTATATCATAAAATTTATGTGTAAAATTAGGAAAATACTTTAACTCAAACAAGAGTAATGTGATATAGTCTATTTTATGCTTTATATCTATGGTCTTACATTGTTAAGAATTAAATCATTTGATGAATTCTAATACTGCAATTTTTCTAATTTACATAAATAAAACTAATTGTCTTTATCCAGCAAAAAATTTTGGATATCAATGCCATCCAATGCAATAAGAAAACAAATGAGATATAAAGAAGAGAAAAGAAGAAACAAAATTGTCACAATTCATAGTGGATATAATTCACCATATAGAGAAATCCAAGGAAGGCAAAATGCAGTGTTTTAAAACTAAGAGGATAATTCGGCAAAGTTACTGGGCTGACGATTGATATTCAAAGATATATACTTATTTTTACACTTAATAGCCAATTTAAAAAAATTCACTCAAAATAGTAACAAAACTCAGAAGCATAGAATTCAATCTCATCTAAAATACATAAAAGATTTTTAGCTAAAATATGCACAAAGCTATTATATTGAAGACATAAAGAAGAATTAAATAATTAGAAAAACAAAACATGTTCATGAATAAAATTGAACATTTAAAAAAATATGTTTCCCTAAACAATGCATGAATTTATGCAATTCCAATCAAAAATTCCTTTAAGAATTTCAAATAACTAGACAAACTGATTATAAAATTTACTTCATAAAGCTGTATTAATATCGAGAATTTTTTTAAAGGATAGCATTAGAAGTTTGTGCTACCACATAGCGAAACATTAAAAATAATTTAAACCATGGTATCTTCACAAGAATGTACGAATAAAGTAATGAGACAGAATAGATAGCCTTACGGTATATCACAAATCCCTGGGGAAGGACACTGTTCAATGCAGTACATTTGGTTTTCAGAAAGAAAAAAAATCATATTTCTACTTCATATAAGAAAGAAATTAGATTGGTTAGGAGACTAAATGTGGAAATCAAAACTGCAAACCTATTAAAAGCATGAGTTAGGGTGGGAAAGGTTTTCTTAAGCAAGTTGCCAAAAAAAGCAAAAAGAAAGATAAATATATTTGACTATGTAAAATGCACAATGACTGAACATCAAAATATAGTCTAACTTACTCTATGAGTTCACTTATGTAAATTCTTAAGCAAGCAAAATTAGTCTATGGTAACTGAAATCACAACGGCTGTTATCTTTGAGGAAGGGGTAAGTACTGATTAGAGAGGGGTGTGAGGGGCTTCTGGGTGCTGGTGCTCCCTCTTCTGATCTGGGTGATTATACTTTCTGAAAATTCATCAGGCTGTATACATATGTGTGCACTTTTCTACATGTACATTAGCTAAATTTAAAATTTAAGATAAACACAGATAATCTAAACATGATTAAAAGCCAAACACAGCAATGGAGAGCATTTCGATTAGATATAAAGAAAACTTAATATCTAAAATACATATTTTTGTTAAACTTCAGAAAATCAAATTCAAACTATATACCATTTTTGACCTATAGTCAAAATTGACATGAACTTTTAAGACTTCAAATGTCAACAGTGAAGGAATTATAAAAAATTGCATTTGCATATAAAGGCATTGAAAAAAATTAACTGATTTGAACACTTTAAGAAGCAATTTAGCATTATTTCTATTAAAATTGAAGATGTGTATGCATTCCTTACAAACTAGCAATTCCACTGATGTACATACACCATAGAGCAGTAATTTTTAAGCTATATATTGTGGTTCATGAAGAATTTCATAAATCAACTTCATTATTATTTCATTTTATCATGAAATAAAAATAAAATAGTTGAAGTAGGAAAATACCAAAATACTAGTCCATGGACAGCCGCCACTTTAAGACGTGCTTTTTACTAGGCCAAATGAAGAAACCAAAATCAAGTATTTCAAAAAGCTAAATTTGTTAATTTAATTTTTTAAATCCTGAGATTGTCCTAACAACTCTTTAAGTGTAAAAATAGCTCATTCTATTATAAACTATGGTGATTCTTAACAATGGCTGTGAGTTTTTCAACATTTGCACCTAGCAAAATAAAACACCAGAGAATCTGTGTGTACCTTCAATTGTTTTTCTGAAATCTCACTATATTCAACGTCCCAAAGCCTGACTCACTACTTGATTCCATACCTCAGCTGTCCCAAGTAGGTCAAAGTCACAGGTTGATGCTTTAAAATGGTATTCATCACTCACTCATTCTTTAACATATTTAATGGATTAATATGGAGGGGGTTGAGACACATTGATCAATTAGCTTGATTTAATTCCACTGACAGGATGTTCAAAAATATGTGCCACTGTTCACAACACCATGGGAATAGAAATAGACGGATTTTTGTAAATCCATCATCACTGTGAACAACAGTCCAGGGAATAGGTTAAAAACCTCATCTCTATTTGCATATAATAGCTCATGAGTACTGTACTAAGTGATCTGGGTAGGCAAGAATTTAGAAAATCAAAGGGCAGTAAAGGTCTAGAGGCTGCTTGAATTAGCTCACTGGAGCAGTTGTGACAAACAGAAATGGAACAAGCTTGGTATTCTAACATAGGATTTACACTTAACTCTGACTCACTCTCATTGTATCTAAACTTAAGTTTACAGTCTAGAAATAGATGTCTATATATTGTCTAAAAGTTTAAATGCTTTGCAAGTTTTACATTAAAAATGTTAAGCAGTTAGGTATTTATAAAGCTGTAAAAGATAAAAAACTGATCCTTCAGTTATGTAAAGACTATAAAGTAATTTTTTAAAAATCAATTTATGTGCCAAGGTAATTTCCAACATTATCAAATATTTTAAAAACATTTATTGAGTCATAAAATGTTGACATGTTATGGCAAAAGTCCTGGCTTGGTCATATTTTAGATTTCTCCCCATTGACAAATTACTTTCCACTTCCAGTGTCTACAACATTTATCTTAACCCATCCCACTTTGCAAGTGAAGAAGCTGAGGTCCCAAGAGGTGACAAGACTTTTCAAGGCCATGTAAGTAATTAGGCCAGAACCAAGGTTCCCTGGCTCTTAGCCCACTGTTCCATGAGCTGCAGCACTTTGCTTCTTGTGGATTATCTGTAAGCAGGACAGAAATTGAACCCACGCAAGAAAAGTACACCTTACCCACCCAGCCACCAGTGCCCATTGGATTTAAGTCTAAAGAGGAAAATAAGTGTTAATAAGCAGCACAAAATTCTGTATTCTTGTCCATAAAAGAGCATTAAGTGCCATGTTCCATTGATCTATGGTCCACTTAGCAGAGCTTTCTTAATTTGACAGTAAAATAAAATAACAGTTGATATAAAATCCTTTTTCTCCCTGGCTTCCTTTAAATGGTCAAAATGTGCTCTGAAAATTTCCTAGTTTCATCTATGACCGTTTTCTGTTCATTTAACTTAACTTCAAAGGAATTTTATATGGTATTTTAAGATGATAAATTTTGTCATTTTTCTAATATGAAAAATACTTGCTTTTATTTACTCTACATTTATGAATCTGAAGGGGCCCTATAGTTCCTACATATAATGTTTCCTGTTGTGAATCCTACACTTCAGGAAGACTTGAATATTACTGATTCCCTAATCTCTTCTGGTTGTATAAACTAGAGCTCCAAATATAAATATTTTTAGGGACTAAGCAATAACATAAACACTTGAAGTGACCATTTTGAGTGGTGAGAACCTGGTGAACAGGAGAGTTCATGCCATTTGTTTTATTCTATCTGGATTTTGAAATCATGTAGAATTATAACAGAAGTATTAGGGAGAGTATCGGTGAGCAATTAGCTAAAAGCTATGGAGGAAGGGAAGAAAAACTGAGATGATCATCTAAAAAGGAAGGTCCTGCTTTCTTTCAATTCGGGCTCCAGTCAAGTGTAGAGTGACAAATCCCAGAGGAGGGGGGCAGGATTCCTGCTCTGTCAGCCTCCACAAGAACTAACCTCTGGTTGCCTAAATAGTTCAGTGTCAGTACCACGGCTCTTTTATCCTAGCTTTGACCAATGACTAAACTTTGTTTTTAATCACCTACAGTTTCTTTCCTATGCTTTATTTTGCCTGAGAAAACTCTTTCATTCATTAGTTTTAGCTAAGAATGGACAATCCTAAACTTATACCATTAAAAAAAAAATCACTGATGTAGATGAATAAGCCAAAACACAATAATGAAACTGAAGCACAAAGAGTACCCCTGGCATTCTCCAATCCCAAATCCTCATTCTGTCTATAAGAGGAGAGAAATCAGTATCACAGAAGAAATGTTCAAGTAGCTTTTCCTTTCCTCTCAGATAGTTGTTTCCCTAAACTATGATTCTAAATACCCTGTGAAATTCTGAGAGTGACAGTGATAGAGGCAGGAGGCAGAGAAGTCATAGGCAGACAGGGGCAGGTCTCTGGCAAAACCCCACCCCTGAGACAAAAAGCCTGAAACCTGCGGCCCAATCTTTCCCAATTGGTTCTTCCTGAATAATGTCTTCTGATTAATCGAATGTTGCTTTTTCCAAAACTACCTATGGCCTTCCCCACCCCCCATCCTGTGCCTACAAAGACCCAAGACTCAGTTGGTAGAGAGAGAGAGAGAGAGAGAGAGAGAGAGAGAGAGAGAGAGAGAGAGAGAGAACTGGATTGACTGAAGAGAGGTGACTTCAGAGGGACTGCTGGACTTTGGAGGAGAGATGGCTACAGATGGCCAGACTTAAGGGAAGGTTATCTGCCTGTCCCATCCCCTTTCTAGCTCCCCTCTCCACTGAGAGCCACTTCCGGATTAAATAAAATTCTCTGCCTTCACCATCCTTCAAGTGTCCATACAACTTCATCCTTCTTGCCTGGCAGATAAGAGCTTGGGACTCAACAAGTGTGTGTACCCAAAAAAGGCTGTTACACTGGCCCATTGCCTGGCTGGTGGAGGGCAGCTGGCAAGGGGCCCACTGAGCTGATAACACATGGGTGTCCACAGACAATGGAGCTAAGAGAGAGAAACCCTCTGGGGCTTCAGGAGTCACAGGCACCCCCCAACCCGGGCAATGCCCCACCTGGGCAGTGCCATGGGGCCTGCAGGGAGCCTGCTCCTGCCGGTGCCCAAAGCAGCCAGCCAGATCCCACACTCAGTTTCTCATGCACTCCCTCCCACAAAAGGTTGAGATCAGTGGGCTGAATAAATGGGGCACTCTCATCACAAGTCCAACAATGGGGTCGAGAAAAACTCCTGCACCAAGCATCTCAGAGAAACTCTGTTGATGCATAAGGTATAGGCCTTATATCAAAATATAATTCCACCAAGAAAGCACAAACAAGAGATTTTTTTAACTAGCTATTTAAACTAAGTTCAGAATGAGAGTAAATACAGCAATTTGGGAATTGAGACAGTCAATTAAATGAGATTAAACTTCTTCCCTGAAATACTGCCCCGAGATGTATTTCAGGGCTTTCTACTAGCCATGCTGTTTCCATGGCTGTACTTACTGCTCAAGTTTCTGGGATCAATTTCACAAATTTCACACAGTTTGTACTCAACACCAGTAGCTTGTGAGCTTGACAAAGAGAAGGAAAGGTAGAATGAAGTGATATCTGATAAAAAAAAAAAAAAATAGAAAGTTACAGCAAGAAGGGACTCAGTTGGTTCAATTCTTCATTTAACAGGAAAAGAAACTGAGCCTGTGGTGGCGTTATGGCCAAAGCAAGAAAAATGTGAGTGGCAATCTTAGTTTTATTTTTTTTCTAATTTCATATCCAATTATTTTTCTACCACTCTACATTGCCTGGGTTGGTAAGGACTTTTAAAACAATTCTACTGATGTGATACCAATGCACATAGACGAGCAATTAAACAGATGTACCTTTTAAAAGTTATAATGATAATACAAGCACTTGTGAAATCACCAGCCAAATAAAGAACTAGAATATTGTTAATCCCTGGGAAACCTTCACATGCCCCTCTTTTTTGTACCTACTTCTTCCCTCAAGGGGAAATCACTCTCTTATTTATGTAGTAAGTGCTCCCTTGCTTTACTTTATAATTTTACTACTTATGTATGTTCCCCCAATAACGTATTTTTAAATTTTTGCTTATTAAATAGAATCACATCATCAATGTAAACTTTTTGTCTGACATCTTTTACTTAATATATAGTTTGAGATTTAACAAAGTTGATGTGTAGAGCTATAATTTGTTCATGTCACTGCTGTGTAATATTCCACATATTCCATATATGTAAATATACCATATTTTAGTCATTTATTCCTGTTCTGGGTTTGGGTGTGTGCGTGTGAGAGAGAGAGTCAGAGCCTCACTCTGTCACCCAGGCTGGAGTACAGTGGCACCATCTGGGCTCAGTGTGAACACACCTCCTGTGTTCAACCAATCCTTCTGCCTCAGCCACTTGAGAAGCTAGGATTATAGGCATGTGCCAGCATGCCTGGCTAATTTTTGTATATTTAGGAGAGGTAGGGTTTCCCCATGTTGTCCAGGTTGTTCTGGAACATTCTGGCCTGAAGTGATCCACCTGCTTCCGCGTTCCAAAGTTCTGGGATTACAGGAGTGAGCCACCTTGCCCAGCCTGTTCTACTGATGATACACAACTGGCTGTGTCCAGTTTGGCTCTATTATAAAAAATATTATGTGCATTCTTAAACATGCCTTCCAGCTTACATGTACAAGAGCTTCTTTAGGGTATATACCTGTAGAGATGACAATTTCTAGGTTGTGGAAGGTACACATAGTCTACTTAGAATGCTTTTAGCAGCAAAAAAACAAAAACAAAAAGAAACCAAGTAATTCTAACTTAAAATTACTTAAACAATAACAACATTTACTATTTGATGTAATAAGAAGTCTAGACTTAAGGAAAATCTAGCATTATTTATTTCAGTGGCTCAAAAGTGTCATCAGCAATCCTCGTAATTTCCATCTTCCACTCTGCCATCCCCAGGGTCTCTCTCACTGTGTTCTCAGGCCAGACCCCTCATAATCACAAGATAGCTCCAATAGCTCCAGATATTATGTACAATCATGACCACACCCAGAGTGAGAAGAGGCTACCTCCTCTAATGTTTTTCTTTTTGGTATAAGGAAACCTTTACCTGAAGCCCCCAGCAAACATTCTCCCACTTGGTAGGCAAGAATTGTGTTACGTACCCTACCTAAAGGAATCACTGAAAAGGGAAATAAAATCTATCTAAGCCAATTAAAATATTTAATACACACCCTCAGAGGCTGAAGAGAGGCCCCTTCCCTGAGCACTTAATTACTGGTGGGAGGTTTTATCTTTTTTCATTTATCTTAACTTTTGCTGTTATTAAATATGATGATGTGTGTTTTCATTATGGAAAATGAAATTTCTAACATATATAGAGAGAAGAGCATAATAAATAAAATAATAAGCCCTATTCCATAAACTCACTATCACCCAGCTCCATAATTAACTCAGAGATCATTTCTGTTTGTCTATATCCCACCCATCTCCCCATATCTTCCCCTGTATTAATTTGAAACATATCCAGCTATTATATCATTTCATCTGTAAATGTATCTATATATATATATGTATATTAAAAGGACTATTTTTAAAACCAAACCACAATACAGTCATGGTATCTTCTAAAAATACGTTTTCTAACATCAACAAATATACGATCAATGTTCAAATTTCTCTACTATCTCACAAATGTGTGTATGTGCTTGTGTGCATTTAAAGATTTTGTATTAGGATTCAAATAAAGCCCAAATATTGTAAATACTTGATGTATCTCCTAAGTAGGACAGTTATTCCTAAAAAAAAAAAAAAAAAAAAATCAAAGTTCAGTAAATGAGGAGGATGTACAGTTGAGGAAATGACGGCACAGGCCAAAGCCGCCAGGTTAACAGCTGCAACAGTGATGTGAATGATCTTCCTCTAAGATCCACCAATGATGGTCAGTGGTCACAGCCAGAAATGCTGTACCAAGGCAAGTTAGATTATGATCTAGTAGAATTTTGCATCCCTGAAGAGGGCAAGAAATACTAAAGGTTCCGATCTCTCAGGAAAAGCTTATCAAAGAGAAAAGAAGATCATTAAAAACTGAGTAGGGAAGAACATGGAATTAATCTTAATTCCATTTTTGCAGGAATTTGTCTTTAAGAATTTAGCCATTATCAAGAGATTAATACAGATGGCAGAAGAACCAGAAAGTTATTGTCCCCTGGAGAATATCTATTGATTAAAATGAAATTAAAAAGTACAAAAGATAATGGCTCCAACTCAACACTTCATTATAATCAAATTGCTTTTAATCTATGCTTTGTTTTTAAAATTAGGTTATAAATACTTGAAATTATTGGTACTGGGATTTTTAAAACGCAGAATTGAGAAGATGAACTACTAACAGAAGAAGTGATATAGAGCTAATAAGACCTCTTACTGCCGTTTATTAACACCTCACCTACTTCTAAAATGATTTACAGTAACTAATATATATATTTGATAAGATAGGAAACACATTAAAGCAGAGTAAAAAGGCAGAATTCAAGAAATGAGAGAAGGAGGAAAGAAGGAAAATAAAGCAGAAAACAAGGGCTTTAAAGGAAGGTATTATCAAACAGAAAATGAAGGCAAGAAATTCCTTATACTTTAGTTACTTAAGAGTTTATTTAGTGTTATTTTAAACAAGTAATAAAACTTTAAAAAGCTTTCTGTCCTCTTTCTCCATTTTTCCAATCTGTTTTTTGTCCACTATGTAAGGGAACCAAGGTCGTAAGTCAGATGTGGTAGTTCAATGAACAGAAAATGCTGAATACCAGCACAGCTTCTCCAGAGGCTGGGCATGGAAGGATGGCTGTGCCCAAGGAAGGGTCTAGGGCAGTGCTTCTCAACAAAGAGAAATTTTGCCCCCAGGGGACATTTTGCCATGTCTAAAGACAATTTTATGTGTACTACTATCAAACAAAATGCCTATTTCGGGTATTATTGTCCTCTATTGGGTAGAGATCAAGGCTGCTAAATACCCTAGAATGCATTGGACAGCCCCCCACAATAAAGACTTATCCAGCCCAAAATGCCAACAGTACTAGATTGAGAAACCCTCACCCAGTGGATGGAGATGAACAACTCCAGTGCACCAGCCCATCATGCATCATTAACATACATGTAATCACTTCTCTCTCCTTTGTTTAACAAATTCTTTCTTTACACTTTTTTCTTTGTCATTGCCTTCACCATAATCAAAATACAAAAACTCATTTGTAGGTTATTGCAGTGTTCTAACTGATCTCCTGGCTCCCTCTAATTCATAGCATACAGCTCCCTGATTAATTTTTTCAGACACTGTAATTCATTCCCTCCCACCTAAAGAATTGCAGTGGCTTCCATTTTGTCTACTATGGCAAAGCTAAAGTCCTCATCCTGGCACCAAGGTAGTCTACTGAGACCAATTTTTCACTTTTAGGATTTAACCTTCAATCACCATAGCTTCTTTGCTCCAGAAGGCATTATAAGATCTCCTTCCCTCTCTTTCCCTTCAAAACAAGGTCATAACCTGCCTTCTGGTTGTTTCTTGCTGTTTAGTAAAGAATAATTTATGAAAAATAAAAAATGTTTTAAATTGCTTCTACCACAGATGAGCAGAATAATAGCAGAAACTCCTATTAGGTTGGTGCAATTACTTTTGCACCACCCTAATACAAATTTAATAAATTAAAGGAATTTAACAAGGCTTCTCTTCATTTCCTATGTCAGGAAACTATTTTCAACATTAAAGACAAACAAAAAGGCTTTGAAGCAAAAAAAAAAAGAAAAAAACAATTATACTTTCTTACTTTCTAAAAGGTCTAATTAGTGCAGATTTTTTAAATGAAAACTTTGGTTTAGAAACAAAGTAAATTAGGGAGATCTCATTCATGACTTTTTAAAAATCTGGTTTTTTAAATCTTAAAAAAAAAAGGTACTTCAAGTTTAAAAAGTTTTCTTAACATATTAAACCCTACTGGTACAAGAAAAGATAAGTTATGAAAATTGGATTTATATTTTTCCAGTAAAACCTATTGCATAAGAAAGTTACTCCCTTATTTCAGATAATGCTAAGTCAATAACATTGCTAATACAGAATTGGACATGTTTAGTTTGAATAAAAGAAAAATAAGCACTGTTTTAAAATATTTAAGAAGTTGTTATACGGAAGGATGATTAGATAAGCTTTCAAAGTCACTTACTATGGGAGAACCAGGAATAATAGGAGGCAGTTGCAAAGGACAGGATTTTTGGCTCTGTATAAGGAGGAAGTCATGTCGCCAATCTGATTTTGAAAGAGCTTCAGCAATGTCTCAATACCATCATTTCAGTTAGGAAAATGTCCTCTGGCCAAAAACTGATGACCTTTGCTGCAGAATTCCCTCCTTAATGTGTTATGTGTGATGCACACCCCAGCCCCCCTACTTCTAGCTTCAGTTTCCCAGAATCTCTGAATCCCAGCTTCTTTCAGCATCTGGGCAGCAGTACATACACACTTGGATGCAATTATATTGCTTCTTTGCTAAGCTGCAGAAGTCCCCCTATTATCTACAAAACAAGGTCAACTCCTCAGCACGGTTTTTAAGGTCCTTTGCAAACTGTTCATTACCACTCAACCCACTGCCCCATCCAGGTGGATAAGTAAAGATTTTGATGTAAAATAGGTCAAACTTTGTTCCTTTTTAGGTAGAGTTAAAGAACTGACTCAGGAAAATGTTATAGCCACAATGCATTCAGAGAGTATAAAAGAATTTGAAAATCTTTATGCACAAGTTAGAGAAGTAGGAACCAGATATCAGGACATTTAGGAGGATCTGTAACTAGATGATGATCAAGCACTGATTAATGGAGGATGGCCAGCCTAAAAAGGTGCTTCTAATGGTGGAACAAAGAATGTTCCCTGTTCAATGTCATGGTTAAAAATATTAAACTCGTGTTCAACGCATTTACAGATTTCATGATGCTGAGAGGGAAAAAAAATACATTGAATGGTAGAAACAGGAAACAAAAAGCTATATGACCAGAACACTGAACAAAAGCAGGCAAAACTCAACGAAGGCAGGGAAACAATGGCATCACAGAACCATTTATGGGAAACACATAAAGGTTTCATCCACTTGCAAGCTTAACCTGACTCTGACTTTCACCAGAAAAGAAGCTAATATAATATTGGGTTGTATTAATAGACATTCAGTAACTATAATAAGGAAGATAAATGTTCCTCTGTCTTCTATAACCTAAATGAAAAAGGAATTGGTGACGGTTAGCCTGAAGAAAGAACATCGATTGATTATTCTCTTTAAATATTTTAAAAAGGTGTCATCTTGAAGCAGCTCTCAAAAGTTCAATGTGCAATGGGTAAAATATAAAAGGAGATAAATTTGGATTTTCTTTCTAACAATGAGAACTGCCATGGGAAAGAATAAGATCTCTCTCCATTATCAGAATGAAATGGTTTTACATATAATGTAGGCTGGACTTAAGTCCTGAAGAGCTGATTAGAATAAATAACTCAGTATTTGAAACCTTGAGATTCTACAACTTGAGTTCCCAGAAAGCTGAGGACCACTGAGTAAAACTGTGGTACTGGTAGATTGAGAAGACTAGGAACTAGTAAAAGAAAGTTGATCTATCCACAAGAATTATGGATCAAAACTCTTGCTGTCTCTAGACAAAGCTCAATTAGACATGTTGAACTATACTTCCACACTCATTTGGCACAAAATCTAATAATATAATTATAGGGGAAATTCTCTTTCCATTTTATGCTTTGTAAAAATTTTAAAATGTTTCCTCTTCCTAAACCTACTCTGTAAGATACCTTTTCTAAGTTTTGTACATCGATTTGCTAGGCATTTTCCAGGAGTAATTTTTCAACTCTAATAAGGTAAAAGCCTAACAATAAATTATAAAATAAATCTGGTACTGAGAACTAAAATTTGTGGTTCTAAATTTTTTTTGAAATTATTTTTTGTCTAAGACATCTAGTAAAATAAATGTATCTGCCTACACACATGGGTCTCTTTTTGCATTGCTATCAAAATGATGGCTTTGGTCTGAGTGTTTTTGCTCTCCAATAATATCACAGGTATTTGGTCAACATTCCTACAGGATTTACTTGTGCTGGCTTTGTATCAGTGATTCATGGGCACGCTCACTGTCTCAAGCTCCTGAGAACTTCCAGGCCTCTAGTGTGCCTGTCTCCCATCCCTCACCGCTTCATCATGCATTTCCTTGAAGCACTAGATAGGGTAAGAAGCCTTGCTGGGCCAGGCACAGCTCATGCCTGTAATCCCAGCACTTTGGGAGGCTGAGGCAAGCAGATCACCTGAGGTCAGGAGTTCAAGACCAGGCTGGCCAACATAGCAAAACCCTGTCTTTACTAAAAATACAAAAGCAGCCAGGCATGGCGGTCTGTGCCTGTAATCCTAGGTATTCCGGGGGGCTGAGGCAAGAGAATTGCTTGAACCCAGGAGGTGGAGGTTGCAGTGAGTGGAAATCATGCCACTGCATCCAGCCTGGCCAACAGAACAAGACTCCATCTCCAAAAAAAAAAAAAAAAAAGTCCTATGCTGGCCGGAGCTCTCATAACTTCATTTTTCTGCCTTTCCTTTCTTTTGAGACAGTAGTTTCCAAATTTAGTGTGCCTCAGAATTACCTAGGGAGCTTGTTAAAAACATGAATTCCAAGGCAACATCCTTAGGTGTTCTGAATGATGTTGCCATAAGAGGGAGAAACCATTTTTAACAAGTTCCCCTAGTCCGGGCATATGTTCATGATTTACTTATTTACACAGGCAATCAACAGATTGTGCTTCAAGAAACAATCTCTAAAGAATTCAAAATTGGTATGGGGAGAGATGTACCCTGTAGTATTTTTCTTATCAGACTTAATAAAATCTGTTGATGATCTACCTCTTTACACTTACGACTGATCAGGGTAAAAGATGTCTCCCCATCCATATTCCCGAAAGTGATCTACAGATTCAATGTAATGTTTAATTTCAATTACATTATTTTTTCACAGAAATAGGAAAAATAATTCTAAAATTTGTATGGAACCATGGGAGACCTTGAGTAGCCAAGCAATCTGTAGCAAAAAGCAAACAAACAAACAAAAACCCCACAAAGCTGGAGGCATCACATTACCTAATTTCAAATATACCACAAAGCTACAGTCAACAAATTCAGCATGGTACTGGCATAAAAACAGGCACAGACCAATGGAACGGAATAGAGAGCCCAGAAATAAATCCATGCATTTATGCTCAACTGATTTTTGACAAACATTTTCAGAATACACAATGGGGAAAGGACAGCCTCTTGGGTACACAATGTTGCGAAAATTGGATATCCATGTGTAGAAGAATGAAATTAGACCCTCATCTCATATCACAGACAGAAGTCAACTCAAATGAATTAAAAAAGACTTACATTTAAGACCTAAAGTAAAACTACTTGAAGAAAATGAGATCAAGGAAAAGCTCCTTGACATTGGTTTGGACATGATTTTTTTTAATGTGACCCCAAAAGCACAGGCAACCAAAGCAAAAATAGACAAATGGGATTATATCAAAGTAAAAGCTTCTGCACAGCAAATGAAACAATCAACAGAATAAAGAGACAGCCTATGGAATGGGAGAAAACATTTGCAAACCATATATCTAATAAGAGGTTAAATATAAAAAATGTATAAAGAACTCAAATAGCAAGAAAACAAATAACCATATTTAAAAATGAGCAAAGGATCTGAATAGACACTTCTCAGAAGAGGACACACAAACGTCCAACAGGCATATAAAAAATGCTCAGCATCACTGATCATCAGGGAAAGAGCAAATCAAAATTACAATGAGATATGACCTCACATCTGTTAGAATGGTTTTAACAGAAAAGGAAAAAAACAACAAGTGTGGATGAGAACATTGTGTAAAGGAACCACTGTACACTGTTGATGCTGATTCTGGTTGGTACAGCCATTATGAAAAACAGTACATAGGGCCGTTAAAATCTTAAAAATTAAAATTAAAAATAGAACTATCATAGTTCTAAGTCTGTAGATATTTGTTTCTCAATATTGCAGTGGTTTTCAAACCCAAAGATTCTAAATGCTTTGAATCATAATTGCTCCCTGATCTGCTTTAATTGCAATGTACATTCATATAATTTTATTTTTTAAATTATTTACTGACAACATTTACTGCCTTAGTGGCAGCAGTTCCTATATCAGAGCTCAAGACAGATAGTTAATATTTGTGCACAAGTCAAAGGGATGGACTCCCAAGACGGACTGCAAACTGAGGATGTTACAGTGTACCACTGCCCGCCACTCAGGTGCCTGCCAGCTTGAACCCATGAGGGCCACACCTGAGGTGCTCCTCTGCTCATGCTGATGTTCCTTACTCCATAAGCACAAAACTAAAATTATGCAGATTTCAAGACAGCAACAGCAAAGCGCTAAACCAAGTACGGGGACCCTTCTGAGAGAAGAGTTGTACATAGCTGCACCAGGTTGTGCACCCATGAAACTGGCCCTGCTGGAAAGAGAAGTGATGCAGCCCCTGGGAATTAAGTTGATGTGACCATTTCTGCTGTCATCTTAAGAGCACAATAGGAAAAGAGACTTCTTTCCTCTGTATTTTACTGTACTCATTTCTCAAAAATATAGCCCTCAGTGTTTCTTCTGATCTTGCAGTGCCAGAAGCTGAAATCTTAATTTATAATTTTCCCTGAATAGCAAATTTGCTACCTCCTTTTTTTAAAAAACATTAACGGTTGGAATTTATTTTTCTTATTAAGATGAAACCCAATAGATCTGTGATGCTGAGCTCTTATCCACATGTAACACTTGCAGGTATTAGCTTTTTTGAGAAAAAAAGTATTTCTCCCACATTTCCTGAACCATACAAAACTATTTTTAAATAATGCAGACGCCAGTCATTTGACCAGAACGGAGGCCTGTCAGAATTTTCACCAGAACAGATTTCACTTTCCCGTCAAAAGTCTTGCATCCTGAGAAAGTAATTTTGAGTCTGGTGACCCTCACCAGACTGGCAAGCCCTGTGACCCAAACTTGTCTGAAATTTCTATGTTCCTGTATGCTGTTTATCATAGAGTCTCTCTCCGCCTTGCTGTTTTTGCTAACTAGAATAATCATCATCCCAGCTCAGGCTTATAACTACCTTGGTATTCTGACTTACAGTCTGTTGTTTTTGTGATACAGTTTTTTACATTTAAGGATCTATCTCCCTTCAATGTCTTTTCACAAGCCTAAATCAAAGCACTGCATCTTGAGTCCATCTGTGTTCCCCAAAGAAGGCATATTTGGAAATATTGAATATATATTTACAGTTAGCTTCTCCTTTTTCTGTCCAAGTTACCTGGTTTAATGCTGTTTTATCTACCCCTAATTTGTTGTAAAGCATTTTGTTTCGGAAATACTTCCCCAAAGTATGTACACATTTATCAACATATGTATACACTCCATTTCAGTTCTCCAATACTGAACATTTTCTCCATGCTCAGACTGCTACACTAAGCACTTGACTACAAGAGTTTATACACTAAAAAACGTGCACTGCTGAGTGCCCTCTTGTTTTGCCTTCCTACAGTGAGTGTGTTCTGTATGGTGTCCATGTTCCTCAGTCTTTGTTTCTCCCAATTATTTTGGGTCTGGTCAAGCGCTTCTACTCTAAGCTAACAAACTGTTTGGAAGTAATAGAGGTGGGGCTTGCATCCAAGAACGCAAGGGAAACATCATGCTGTAAGATTTACATTGTAAGGCAGCCTATGTTACCCTCAAAGAAACAGATGTGGAAAAAGGGGGAAGCTCAAAAGACAATGTCAGGGATTGGTGGAAGCACAGTGACATCTGAATGGCATCATAAACGTATCTTTATCCTGGAACAATTTGCCTGCCTAGAAGAAGACTGGGCCAGGATCAGAACATAATTTCAAGTCATTTGAAGAAAACAGAAAAGGTATTCAATGTTGACATAAAACACCAGCAATGCTTGGTCTTGACAGCTATGCTGTAAAAACCTTGTATGACATTAATTCAGTTAGCAGTCCTATTTTCCGGTATACATCCTCCTTGACAAACAGGGTATACATATAAAATACGGTAGCATCTTCCTATAAAATTCATCAGTAAAAGAACTACTGCTATTCAACCTAATCCTAAAATCATTACTCAGCTAAAATGAGTTATTATATTTAAGTTCATTTTCCATTGTACTTTCAAGATTCTTACATATCTATAAAATGATATTGGCAACACTGTATTTATCAAAACTGAGTAGCTACAATGTTTAAGGAACTGGAGAGACAGAAAGGTAAGACATACTGTCTCAGCACTCGAAGAATTTGGAGAAGAGGGACGTGCCAGTGATCGCACACTGAGAACAAAGACCACATGAGTTCCAAGGTTGGAGGGAATGCTGAGGGCTGAAGTGATTTAGGAGAGGTGTACGGTGGTAGAGGGACTTGGGCTGGATGCTAAGCAAGGATTGCCCTTTCACAGGGGACAGAATGATGGCAGTTACAATGCAGAGATGCAGAGGAAGGCACACAAATGGGGTTCAGGAAAAGCCTGAATTAATGGAAGGGCTGTTACGGGGCAGTGGTGGGGATGAGTGCACCAGTCAGGAATCATTTGGTTGCATGTGATAGAAACCCAACTTGAATTCCCTTAACAAGAATGAGGAATTCAGGATAGCAGTATGACTTACACAATTCAGAACAGAAATCTGGCAGTGAACCTGAAAAGACTTGGAACCAGGGACTCTCACTCTCTGTCATCCTGCTCCTCTGGATTCGTGTTTCATCTTCTCTTCGGTTCTGCAGACAAGATACATGGTAGAAAACGTGAGCACTAACCTCCCTGAGGGCTGCATCTCACAGCTCCAGCAACTCAGAGAGGAGGAGAAAGGGCATTCTTCTCATTTCTAAAACGAGAAGGACACCGACTGCCCAGGGTACAGGACTGGGTTATTTAGGACTCAATTTTAAGAAACCCAGAGATTAACTCAAGGGATGTAGGGTACTTTAGAAAGGGGTGTGCTTCTGAAAAAGGTGTTTGAGAGAGAAAATGGTTATACTAAAAATGCATACATATTACATAGAAAAACAGTATCTATAAACATAGATATTTGTTAAAGTTTTAAAATGCCATGTTTTCCATTTCTGAACTTATTCAACTTGAAATTACAAATGCTTAAAACTTCACATCAAAATGCCAACCTCAAATAGAATCGATTCATTTCTGTTATTCTTCCTCCAAAATAGTTAATTTTGCCAGCAATTATTAGAACAAAATGCTGAAATAGATTTATCTTAAGGACTCATTGATGCTTTGTATTCTTTGTCAATGTCTCACTATACTCACATTTCTTCCTATTGCTTGTTTTTCTTTGTTTAACTAAACCAGTATATGTAATTCTTTTCAAAATGAATCTGCTTTCTTCTAGTTAGAGTGAAACCCTTTTATCATAATTGAGAGAAACTGAGCTAACCCCCAAAGTCTAGATTAACTATGTTGTATCAGGATTTTATTGTGCATGTTATGTTTTGAGATCCAAGTTTTACCAATTTTTTATGACAAAGCATATTATAAGGAGTAATTACTGCCTTCATTCAGAGAATGTTGTATAATAGCTTTTGACTTAAATAGGAGTTCTGCATATTTCAGTGCTATAGTGAAAAACTATAGGTAAAAGCAAGATAGAAAAACGGATATATGTTCTATGGCACCTCTGACACTTTAAGAGTCATAGGTTCTACAGCCAACACTCCTCTTGGAACGAGTTTGGCATTCGTTTTCTAGAACATTCCTCTTTGCCGTATCCAATCCCTTAACCGAGGTTCGTTACGCCATGTACCCTAAAAGCTGAGGCTCAGCCTCCTCAGAAGCAGGAACCTCCTCTGACTCATGTGGCACTGTATCCCAGTACCTTCAACAGTGCTGAGCCCAGAGAAGGCAATCAGCAAATATTGAATAAATGAATGAATTGTATAAAATATTTGTATTCATACAGTCAAAACATCCTTATAGCAAAAAGAGCAAGGTTAAAACGGAGAGGTCAGTGAGGCAGAGACAAACATCCTGTCATTGTTTCCCTCCTTTAAAAATGTCCCTCATATGCATACACAGTAAGTTATTCTTCACATACCAAAGCTGAATAATTCCAAACTCCTTTCATTCCAATTCTGTTCCTGCTTGAGGATAAAGCTCAGTCTTTAAAGGACAAAGAATTTTCTTGCCGGGAGTTGGCCAGATAGCTCAGGACACAGCTCTGAAACCCATTCTGATTGTCCAGTGTTTCTTTTGATAAATAGCATGATTGCACTGTCTGGAAAAGTAATTCTTTCTAGATGCTGGCAACAGTCATTCTGAACCATAAAAATTGTACAAGGAAATGATGAGAGTGTCAGCAAACTCAATCAGTGGATGAGATCAGCTTTTATTGGACTCCTTGGATAACCAGACAGCTCATAGCATGCTCCATGAATTAAATCTGCCCAAGCCCTAACATCTAGTTTCATACAGCACACCACATGTCTTTCTGCTACACCCAAGACATTTGCCTAATTAGCAGAAATGAAGAGCATATGGTGGGGAACGGCAGACACCAGGAGTTTGAGGCATGTATGGGGCAATCCAGGGGGAGATAGGCATTAGCAGATATAAAAGGCTAAAGTTCGGTAATGACCTAAATCATAGCTAACATGTATTAAACACTTGCTAGACACTGTGCTAAGAACTTAGCTATGAGACTTCACTTAACCTTTGCAACAATTCTTTGATATGCTCTTTATTCCTCATTTCACACATAGGGAAAGAGAGCCTAAGTGAGATTAATCAACTTATTCATAACTAACACATGATAGAATTAGAATCTGAGCCAGTGTCTTTCTGAATCCAGTCTATATCCTTAACCCCCACATACACTGTCATATAGAAAAAAGTTCTAAGCCGAATTTCCTTTTTCCCTACCTCCGCTCACAGCTAACCTTTTTATGGCCATTGTTCCTCCCCTCTGAATTCAGTTTAATCAGTCTCCAATGACAGCCATCAGTTTCCATCCTCCCCACTCCACTGGACCTGCTCTAACAAGTGTACCAGTTAGGATGCTTAGGGATACAACTAGCAGAATACCCAACAGAGAGAAGCCTGCATAACGGGGTTGTTTTATTTTTTCCTCACAGAATAGGAAAGCCCAAAGCTGAACAGGCCTATGATTTGTTCCGCAGCTAAATAATATTATGAAGGATCCAGGCTGTTTCCATCTTTCACCCTACCCTCTTGTACACAATGCCTTCATCCTCCAGCCTGTTGCCCCATGATGGCAAGGCAGCTGCACTCCCTCCTCGACTGCACCCAAACTGAGGAAAGAAGAAAGGAACAAGAAAATACCACTTCTTTTGCACTTTTTTCACTATAAAATCAGTCACATTTTCCCTATGTCTCAATGGAAGTGTGTTTCAGTGCTGTCTCTAGCTGCAAGGGATGCTAGGAAAGAAAGATGCCTGGCATTTTTAGTCTCAGTTGTAGACGTCAGGTTCTAGGATCCAGCAACATTAAAGAAGAGGAAGGGCTCTTGCTCTTTAGAAGCTTTTGTTTCTTCTTGCAAAGAGAAGTGTCTGCCACCTCCCTGCTAATTCGGAGGATCACATATGGTAGAGATTTCTGGTGTTCACCAGCATCTGTGTTCTTTTCTTCTTCATGGCTTCTACATTTCTCAGCCCTTTGGGATCTAGACCAACAAAATGTGATCAAGTGGTAGCATCACATGGGTTGAAAGGGTTAAAAATGGATAGATCTTCTTTGCACCTTCTCCTCTAGCCATCTGAAAAAGATTCTGTGGAGGATTAGGGGGTCATAGAGCTACAAAACGGAAGCAAGCTCGATCCCTGGATGGCAGCATGGAACAGAGCCCCTAATCCTACTCTGCTCTGTAACATGGGTAAGAAATATATTAAGCCACTCAGATGTGAGGGTAGTTTGTTACAGCCATTAACCTGCCTTGACTAAACAGAACCTACATTTTTTTGGAAATGAAAAATATCCTGTAAGTTCAATGAGCAAAAAAGCCTATCCCCTACTGCTTCATTAACTTGCATTACCTTTCAGGTCTCTGTAGGTATCTCAACCCTGGAATAAAATAAAGTGTGTAAGAAGAAAAATGGGTTGTAACAATGGCAAGTCAAGTAAAACCGGGTGAGGGAGCCAAGACTTGTAGAAATGGAATGCAAGATGCGTGCCTGGAGAGGGTAGGAAGAGAAATGAACAGAGGAAATCTATTTCACAATTTTTCTCCTCTCCTCTCCTCTAATCAGCTATCCCTCCCTCTCACATACACATTCCTCTGTCTTTTATATTCAGTTTCTGCATATCATTTGCACTTTTTACTTGTAGATCTGGAAACATTCTTTGGAGTTTTATAAATTCCCTATTAACATGAAATTTAAGATTCATGACATAGACATTAAGAATGATAATGCCAACCTAGCCTCCCTATCTAAAGAGATCTTCTATTTGGGAGAAAATGAGGTCTAGAGCAGGAATTTTAACTTGGTCTGAAATAGGTTTTTGGAAAAAAAGAATGCAGACTCACTCAGGCTAAGTCAAGGTAAGGGGATAATTATAAAAAGAAACAAAAACAGACTTCCTAGGAATTCAAGAACAGAAAAAAACAAACTCCATAAATACAGAAGTTGCACTGGGGACTTCAACAGCAAAATTCCCACATCTTCTCTTCAATGGCCATACTACTAAAGGATATACCGTCAATTACTCTCTACATCTCTGTTTCTCTTGGTATAGCTTCTTAATTCTCCTACAATAGTAAGTTGTTTCCTCAGCATCTACTTCATACCATTTTCCTACCTTAATATCTCTACTTACTTACTGCTTCTTTCTTCTTTAGAACTTCTATTTGTTCATAACCCCCCACAGCTCCTATTCTTTCTCATAACATTTATGCGTGTATAATTTTATCTCCTCCTCAACTGCACCATCAGCTCCTACTGCTAACTACCTTAGTCTAGCTCAGATGACTACGGACAGGTGGAGGCAGACATGTGTCATACGGCAAACGGGTATCTAGGACCCAGCGGCCATGGTCCTATCAACACTGGGGTGGGCATGGCCAGTATAACATTTACCAAGCTATCAAGTATCAATGGATAAGCTTTACAGACCTGTGTTACATAGTTGTATCAGTGTTCAAGCTGATGCTTATGCAAATAAGCAAGGCAGCTATATGCATTCTTTAACAAATATTCATAAGTATAGGCTAAGTAAAGCTAACTTTAGATCTTGAGCCCTGCTGGGGACAACTATGTATACAATTACATACATATACATAGTTTACTCTGTAAGTATACATAGTTGTATATATAAAAACCTAAACGAATTTCACAGTGCATCCTTCCCTTACTACTTTCATCTACTAAGGCTACCTGTTATGCTCACATCCCACAGTTTTTCAAATACAGACAGGTTTCAACATTTTTTTCATAAAATAATATAGGCAAATCGAAAATTTCAAATATTATACAAGAATACTAAAAATTTACGTCTCCCTGACCTCCTACCCCAGGCTCCTATTACTCCTCACTAAAGGTAACAACTGTGCTTCTGTAATTTTTACACAAACAAATTCAAATGTAAATTGGAAAAGGTAGCTGTAAAGGTGAAATAGGGAAGAAAAGCAATCCTACCCAATTTATTTGGACAATAGTAGGGGCCTTACGAAGCTGAAGAGTGGGCTCCTTTTCTTCCCCCAAGAGGCCTAATGAGTCTCACTGTTTTGCTAGAAACCTCAGAGGGGAAATTTCACAATTAAGAACCGATTGGCTCCAACATATCTGAGTGAAGGTTCTTTGTGCAAGTCAGGTAGCACTTTTTGGGCTCCTACCAAAATATGAATGAATTGGTGAGTGAAAGCTAGCTGGTGTCAAAGACCAGATTTTACATCCAATTAAATAAGACTACTGCGGGAAGAATAATCTGTCCATTCAGTAGCAAGCTCCCAGAAGTCCAGCCTGATAAATTAGAATCCCATCCAGCCCTTTTGTCTTCCCACCATCATTTATATATGTCATTAAGTATTTCTCTCTCCAAACAACAAACATCAAAGGTCTGAGTCAAAATAGATGTTGTTGCCTCAGGATATCTCATAAAGTTTGCTATGGTGGAGGCAATGTCTACTGCTCTCTCTGTTCTTATAATACAAAAATCTCTAAGATTACTAAGGACCACCTAAAACCTCTAAGGGAACTCTGTGTGTTTCTTGCCTTCTCATAACTCTCTCTTACCCTTTGAGTCTAGGTAATACACTTCTGTTTGCCTCTCCTGTACTAAATTCCCAATTCTCCAGTAATTTCCTACATTGCCCCAAAAGAGAAAGTTAATCTCTTACTTTCAAAATATAAAAAATGTAGGACCAGGCACGGTGGTTCATGCCTGCAATCTCAGCACTTTGAGAGGCCAAGGCAGGCAAACTGCTTGAGATCAAGAGTTCGAGACCAGCCTGGTGAACATGGCCAAACTCTGTTTCTACAAAAAAATAATTAGCTGGGTGTGGTAGCATCTGCCTGTAGTCCCAGCTACTTGGGAGGCTGATGCTCAAGAATTGCTTGAGCTTGGGAGGCAGAGGTTGCAGTGAGCCAAGATCTTGCAACTGCACTCCACCTTGGGCAACAGAGCAAGACTCCATCTCAAAAAAGAAAAAAATTAAAAAATAAAAGATGTAGTTAACCCTACAAAAGCTGATACCCTGCCACTTCTTAATGGTGATCTGGGATAGGGTTCACCAAACTATATCCCACAGGTAAAATCTGGTTGTGTAAAGAACAGTTTATTGGGAAAAAGTCACATTCAGTTGTTTACATATTGTCTGTGGCTGCTTTTGCACTACAATCCCAGCATTGAGCAGTTGCGACAGAAACTATATGGCCCACAAAGCCTAAAATACTTACCATCTGGCCTCATACAGAAAGAATTTGTTTACCCTTGATGTAGGAGGTTGGATGGGACAATCTATCATGAACATACTTTTGGCAAAATGCATAAGACTTGACAGAGAATGGCCTTAATATAAGACTACTGCTCATCTAACTCAAAGTCTAGAGATAGGCAGGCCCAGTTGGTTCACAGATTCAACAATGACTTCAGAGACCCTGGACTTTTACCCTTTCCCATTCTGCCATCTTTATCAGATTGACTTACCACTTCAGAGTTTCCAGATAGCTACAGTAGTCACAAGCCTCCCCTTAGGACAGCAACCAAGACAGAAGAAATAGAAAGTACAAAAGAGTCGTAACTGTAGGAAATTCTTCTTTTATCATGAAAAAAAAAGTTTTCCCAGAAGCGCTTGGTAGAAATTCTCAAACTGTTTTGCATGCATAGCCTTGGACCAATCACAAAGGGTACTGATATTGAGATGGTGGGTTTGGAGCCAGAGTTGTGACAACCAGTTGCATATTAGAATTAGCAGCAAAGTAAACCAGACAATTTGAAAACACTGGAAAAAAATTGGTCCAAGATAGCCAAATAGGAACAGCTCTGGAGTGCAGTTCCCAGCGAGAACAACGCAGAGGGTGAGGGATCACTGCATTTACAAATGAGTTATTACTGCCCACAGACCCAGAGATTCCTGGGCTGAAAAGCACCAGGAGTTTCCAGCATAGCTGTTTCAGCCAGTGCAGCAGGTCTCTCCACAAAAACTCACACAAATCTGGGAGGCTATTTCAACTGGTGCCTGGAATGTCTGCGAAACAGAGTCGCCCATTCAACCGAGAAAAAGGGGACTAAAACAGGGAGCCAGGTGATCTGGCTTGGTGGGTCCCACCCCCATAAAGACCAGCAATCTGAAACGCTCTGGATTGAGAGATTTGCAGCAAGCACAGCTAGACCCAGGATGGTCCAGCACTGTAGGGGGAAGGGTGTCTGCCATTACTGAGGCAGTCCACTGCTATTGAGGCAGTCCACCATTACTGAGTCAGTCCACCATTACAGAGGCAATTCTAACTATACCTCTGTAAACAAAACCGCAAAGAAGTTCACACAGCAGCTCGGCAGAGCACACAGCAGCTGGGCAGAGCCCATGGCAGCTCAGCAATGCCTCTGCTGGCAGACTGTGACTAGGCTACCTCCTTGCTGGGCAGGGCATCTCTGAAAAAAGGCAGCAGCACATCAGGAACTTATAAATAAAGCCCCACCTTCCCAGGACAGAGCACCTGGGAAAAAAGGCAGTTATGAGTTCCGCTGCAGCAGATTTAAATGTACCTGCCCAGCAGCTCTGAACAGAACAACAGAGCTCACAGCTCAGCACTTAAGCTCCTATAAGGGACAGACTGTCTCCTCAAGCAGCTCTCTGACTCCCATATATCCAAAGAGACACCTCATAAAGGAGAGCTCAGGCTGACATCTGGTGGGTACCGTTCTGGAACGAAGATAACAGAAGAAGAAACTGGCAGCAACACTTACTGTTCTGCAGCCCCCGTGGGTGATCTCCAGGCAAGCTAGGTCTGGAGTGGACCTCCAGCAGTCTTGCAGCAGAGGCGCCTGAATGTTACAAGGAAAACTAAGAAACAGAAAGAAATAGCTTCAACATCAACAAAAAGGACATCCACTCAGAGACCCCATCCGAAAGTCACCAACTACAGAGACCACAGGTAGATAAATCCACAAAGAAGGGAAGGAACCAGCGCAAAAAGGATGAAAACACCCAAAACCAGAATGCCTTTCCTCCTACAAGGGATCACAACTCCTCACCAGCAAGGGAACAAAGCTGGATGGAGAATGAGTCTGATGAATTGACAGAAACAGGCTTCAGAAGGTGGGTAATAACAAACTTCTCTGAGCTAAAAGAACATGTTCTAACCCAATGCAAAGAAACTAACAACCTTGAAAAAAAGGTTTGACAAAATGCTAACAAGAATAAACAGCTTAAAGAAGAATATAAATGACCTGATGGAGCTGAAAAACACAGCACAAGAACTTCACAAAGCATACACACGTTTCAATAGCCGAATCAACCAAGCAGAAGAAAGGATATCAGAGGTTGAAGATCAACTCAATGAAATAAAATGAGAAGGCAAGATTAGAGAAAAAAGAGTGAAAAGAAATGAACAAAGCCTCCAAGAAATATGTGATTAGGTGAAAAGACCTAATCTCTGTTTGATAGGTGTACCTGAATGTGATGGAGAGAATAAATCCAAGCTGGAAAACACTCTTCAGGATATTATCCAGGAAAACTTCCCCAACCTAGCAAGGCAGGCCAATATTCAAGTCCAGCAAACACAGAGAACACTGCAAAGATATTCCTCAGGAAGAGCAACCCCACGGCACATAATCGTCAGATTCACCAGGGTTGAAATGAAGGAGAAAATGCTAAGGGCAGCCAGAGAGAAGGGTCGAGTTACCCACAAAGGGAAGCCCATCAGACTCATGGCGAATTTCTCAGCAGAACCCCTACAAGCCAGAAAAGAGTGTGAGCCAATTTTCAACATCCTTAAAGAAAAGAACTTTCAACCTAGAATTTCATATCCAGCCAAACTAATCTTCATAAGGGAAGGAGAAATGAAATCCTTTATGGACAAGCAATTGCTGAGAGATTTCATCACCACCAGGCCTGCCTTATAAGAGCTCCTGAAAGAAGCACTAAACACAGAAAGGAACAACCCATACCAGCCACTCCAAAAACATACCAAATTGTAAAGAGCATCGACACAATGAAGAAACTATGTCAACTAATGGGCAAAACATCCACCTAGCATCAAAATGGTAGGATCAAATTTACACATAACAATATTAACCTTAAATGTAAATGGGCTAAGTGCCCCAATCAAAAGACACAGACTGGCAAATTGGATAAAAAGTCAAAACCCATTGGTGTACTGTATCCAGGAAACCCATCTCATGTGCAAGCATACACACAGGGTCAAAATAAAGGGATAGAGGAAGATTTACCAAGCAAATGGAGAACAAAAAAAAGCAGGAGTTGCAATCCTAATCTCTGATAAAATGGACTTTAAATCAACAAAAATCAAAGGAGATAAAGAAGAACATTACATAATGGTAAAAGGATCAATGCAACAAGAGGAGCTAAGGATCCTAAATATATATGCACCCAATACAGGAGTACCCAGATACATACAGCAAATTTTTAATGACCTACAAAGAGACTTAGACTTCCACACAATAATAGTGGGAGACTTTAACACTCTGCTGTCAATATTAGACACATCAGTGAGACAGAAAATCAACAAGGATATCCAGGACTTGAACTCAGATCTGTACCAAGCAAAGCTAATAGAAATCTACAGAACTCTCCACCCCAAATCCACAGAATATACATTCTTCTCAGTACCACATCACACCTACTCTAAAACTGACCATGTAATTGGAAGTAAATCACTCCTCAGCAAATGCAAAAGAATGGAAATCATAACAAACAGTCTCTCAGACCACAGTGCAATCAAATTAGAACTCAGAATTCAGAAACTAATTCAGAACCACATAACTTTATGGAAACTGAACAACTGGTTCTTGAATCTTGACTAGATAACAATGAAATGAAGGCAGAAATAAAGACATTCCTCGAAACCAATGAGAATGAAGACACAACATACCAGAATCTCTGGGACACATTTAAAGCAGTGTCTAGAGGGAAATTTATAGTAATAAATGCCCAAATGAGAAGCAAGGAAAGATCTAAAATTGACACCCTATCATCAAAATTGAAAGAGCTAGAGGAGCAAGATAAAAAAACCCTCAAAAGCTAGCAGGAGACAATAAATGAGATCAGAGCAGAACTGAAGGAGATAGGGACACAAAAAACTCTTCAAAAAACCAATACATCCAGGAGCTGGTTTTTTTGAAAAGATCAACAAAATGGACAGACTGCTAGCTAGATTAATAAAAAAGAAAAGAGAGAAGAATCAAATAGATGCAATAAAAAATAATAAAGGGGATATTGCCACCAATCCACAGAAATACAAACTACCATCAGAGATTACTACAAACAACTCTATGCACATAAACCAGTAAACCTGGAAGAAACTGATAAATTCCTGGACACTTGCACCCTCCCAAGCCTAAACCAGGAAGAAGTTGAAACCCTGAATGACCAATAACAAGGGCTGAAGTTGAGGCAGCAATTAATAGCCCACCAACAAATAAAAAAAGCCCATATCCAGATAGGTTCACAGCCAAATTCTACCAGATATACAAAGAGGAGGTGGTATCATTCCTTCTGAAACTATTCCAAACAATCCAAAAAGAAAGAATTCTTCCCAAATCATTTTATGAGACCAACATCATCCTGATACCAAAACCTGGCAGAGATTGAACAAAAAAAGAAAATTCAGACTTACATCCATGATAAACAAAGTTGCAAAAATCTTCAATAAAATACTGGCAAACTGATTGCAACAGCACATCAAAAAACTTATCCATCATGATCAAGTAGGCTTCATCCCAGGGATATAAGGCTGGTTCAACACACACAAGTCTATAAACATAATTCACCACATAAACAGAACCAAAGACAAAAACCACACGATTATCAGAGAAGGCCTTCTCTGCATCGAAGGCCTTTGACAAATTTAACAGCCCTTTATGCTAAAAACCCTGAATAAACTAGGTATCGACGGAATGTATCTCAAAATAATAAAAGCTATTTATGACAAACCCACAGGCAATACCATCCTGAATGGGCAAAAACTGAAAGCATTCCCTTTGAAATCTGGCACTAGACAAGGATGCCCTCTCTCACTACTCCTGTTCAGTATAGTATTGGGAATTCTAGCCAGAGTAATCAGGCAAGAAAAAGAAATAAAGGGTATTCAATTAGGAAAGGAGGAAGTCAAATTGTCTCTATTTGCAGAAGACATGATTGTATATATAGAAGACCCCATCGTCTCAGCCCCAAATCTTCTTAAACTGATAAACCACTTCAGCAAAGTCTCAGGATACAAAATCAATGTGCAAAAATCGCAAGCATCCCTATACACCAATAACAGACTTAAAAAGAGCCAAATTAAGAATGAACTGCCATTCACAATTGCTACAAAGAGAATAAAATATCTAGGAATACAACTAACAGAGGATGTAAAGGACCTTTTCAAGGAGAACTACAAACCACTGCTCAAGGAGATAAGAGAGGACACAAACAGATGGAAAAACATTCCATGCTCATGGTTAGGAAGAATCAATATCATGAAAACGGCCATAGTGCCCAAAGTAATTTATAGATTCAATGCTATCCCCATCAAGCTACCAATGACCTCCTTCACAGAACTGGAAAAAACCACTTTAAATTTCATATGGAACCAAAAGAGATACCTGACTTCAAACTATACTACAAGGCTACAGTAATCAAAACAGCATGGTACTGGTACCAAAACAGAGATATAGACCAACGGAACAGAACAGAGGCCTCAGAGCCAATGCCACACATCTACAACCATCTGATCTTTGACAAACCTGACAAAAACAAGCAACGGGGAAAGGATTCTTTGTTTAATAAATGGTGTTGGGAAAACTGGCTAGTCATGTGCAGAAAGCAGAAACTGGACCCCTTCCTGATGCCTTACACTAAAATTAATTCCAGATGGATTAAAGACTTAATCATAAGACCTAACATCATAAAAACCCTAGAAGAAAACCTAGGCAATACCATTCAGGACATAGGCATAGGCAAGAACTTCATGACTAAAACACCAAAAGCATTGACAATAAAAGCCAAAATAGA